>CAJQZM010035979.1:11300-48786 GCA_907164665.1 Colias nastes | reverse complement strand
GGCTCGTCTTGGCAACATTTTACATGAAAATGTTTTTGGTGGGATTACTATTTTCAAATTCCTTTTTGTTAGTTACCTACATATAGGTAGGTACTCCTATCTACACACTGACATACTTTTCCTCTAAAATATTATTATCAAATCATTGATATCAATTCTATATAAAACGGCGGATGAAAATAAAATATAATTCGTGCGTCATGTGTGGAGTATTTTAGAGAGTTCTTCAAATATTATGAATTATTGTATAGGTACCTACTGCGTAGCATTTCTATAGATAAAATTGGAGCCCTTTGGTTTGTCTGATGAGAGAAAATCAAATCAATACAAAAGCCAACCGGATCGTCGCGGTCGAAAGCTTTTTTCAAAATGCCATTTCAAGATTTAGGATAGTGAATTTATTTCAAAGTGTATGGATAATTGAAAATATAGCGTAATAGGTATTATAATGTACGGTGTATGTACGTTTTTAATGTTATCAGTTCTTATTCAAACTTTTAATTACCAGAACAAAATAAGTTTTAAAATAAAATAAGTCATCGTCACTCTGATCATCCAAAGTGGCACACGTCATCTTTCGCGTGCGTGGCAAGCGTGCACGCTAGCCGCGTCATCCTCACATTATAAATTGATAAAACTATGCTTATCTCGCTCTAATGCTAACTGTTCACTTAAAACAAAGTGAGACGCAGCATTGTTGATTGAGCGATAACTGTACAGCGGCGATCTGGCAAAGTTTATCCAACTTCCAAGTTGGCGGAAAGTGGAAACCGAAACCAGCCAGTTCATTTGGAGCGAACGCACAGACAGGACGTATTTTGGGTTCACCTTAAAACTTTTCGTAACTTTATCATGGCGTTGCGCTGCGTGCTTGCAGTACTGGCATTAGTGGGGGCCACGTTGGCGGGTTCCGATGTGACCGAATTAAAGGTCGAAGTAGTCAGCACTCCCGAGGGATGCACTGTCAAATCCAAGAATGGCGATATGCTTACGATGCACTATACCGGTACACTTGACGACGGCCACAAGTTTGATTCTAGGTAAGTGGACAAAACAATATCTATATAATATTATATAAAAAAATATTATTCATGTTTATTACATAAAACCATTTAAAATTTAATTGTTATCAAACCGGATGTTCGAGCTTTTCGTCGGTATGCGGGTTTTAGTTTATGTATAAAACTTTGGCCACGTTTTTACATTATAGATGCAACTTCCAAATACACTGTTGGCTTCTGCACGTAGGCATACATAAATAATATTGTGTGACCTATATTACTTTACTGAGTCCGTAAACCCATTTTTGTAACGACGAAAACAAATGCGTCAATCCATTTACCACACATTCTTATTTTATAATCATTATGGACTATGGTATGATAATTAATAATTTAATACTAGGCAATTTTTAATTATTATTTATTACATATAAATTTTACCACAAAATTAAATTTATAAAGGTTATTGTGTAAATATAATTAACTATAACGCAGTTCATTAAAGAAACGAATCTTCAATGGCGGCGCTTATCATTCCCTCTCGCTTACACACGGCCGTACGGCATGCAAAAAAAAAATGGAAAAATAAAATCACTAAAATGTATTTGATTTTCCCTATAATAGTTTTTATCATAAAACAATGACAATTATGCATTTGCGAAAGTAAATAATGTTTTATTGGAATTTGACAAAATATGTTCTTTGGGAAAAGTTGTTCAGTTTTATGGGCTCATTACAAAATATATTATGGGGATTTTGTTACATTCTGTATACGTAAATATGATAATTCATATAAATACACAAATACCATAACAAAAAAGTTTGTCAACAAACAATTTGAAATAGTTAATAAAATAATTATCCATTTACGTTATTTTTATTTTCTTTTTTGCTGACCCTACCATACGTCAGTGTCAGCTTTGGCCGCCATTGAAGATTCGTTTCTTTAATGAAACGCAATATAGTTATCTATATAAAATAGGTCATATTATCAAAAATATTTTTGTAATAAAAATATTTTTGTAATAAACCGGTCCGCCAGGCTTCGACCGTGGTAGCCCATATTATGCATCCCATAGCACCCAGAAATTACTTACCTACTTCTGGGTGAAATATTTTTTTAATTGGTCCAGTGGTGTCTGAGATTAGCGCGTTCAAATAAACGAACCATTCAACTGTATGTTATTTATTAGTATAAACGTTAAAAATGCGTTTAACATCACTATAAATTAACGATTTTTTAATTACCTACGTACCTATGAGCAGTAGTGCCTACTACCTATGTTAAACGAAAATGTATATATAGGTACCAACCAACCTACATAAAATATACATTCAGAATTCATGAAAAAATCTCATAGTTTAACAGTGCAAAATTATATCATTTACATCATAGGTAAATTAGTAATGAATTATTATAATTTAACATGTAGGTACCTATAACTAATCTAATCTTAGTTTTTCAAAGATTATTTTACAGTAAAGTTATACAAATCAGATATGATTAATGTCTACTGTATGAAGAGTAATATAGGTATGTATTTGTATTATTTAAAGATTTTAACACGAAAAAATAGAAAACCATTTTTAAAGTAATGGCTGTGGTAATATGGTAACTGGTAGGTATACACAGCTCTCTTATTTATTGATAAAAATAGGGTGGTGGCACCAATTATCGGCCATGTCAACTTTTTTTGAACTTTGACTGGATGTAATTTTTACATTAATAGATTTTTCTTTCTTACAGTGCCTTTTTTGGGTAGATAGATATTGAAACTCCATTACTACATTTGCAAAATTACGAATCTATTGTTACTTTATTAAATATAGAATTTTTATTTCGAATATGCCGATTTCCCTCAATATCGGCCACTAACACCAAGCTAACACCCTAATATCTGCCGTCTTTGGCCCTAATATCGGCATACCTTTTCTAAGGTGAAGTAAGATCAATAAAACTTAAAACTGATAACATTTTTTATTATCAATTGAGATACAAATCATTTTTTTAACTCACCTATCATGATTGGTCTTTTCGTTACTTTGTCTTAAAAATTTAAAGTAATGTACCAAGTTTCTTACAAGACAAACGGGGTTAAATGTGACTTGTGTCAATCAACTAGAAAAAGAATTGGCTTGGAAATGTTATAAGAAATCACACAATCATTAAACCAACATATTCATAGAATACTACTTCACTTCTCATCCACCCACTATTTGATAAACCAAGAAACCAGGAGGATGGTGTGCTATTAAAGATTACTTTTGGTGGTCTACGGATGTAGGGAAAACAACCACAAAGATTCTCCTGCTGCAGATATGACTAGCAAAACATTTATTGTTACTTTTTCACTGCCCTTAGCAACTTCATAAATGTTCTTCCATCCCTTAGGCCCTATTACTTTCCCTGTCTTCGGCAAATACTAAAGCTCGTCTCATCCCCATTATATCCTCCGTGGGTCTTGTAATATGTCTTCCGTGTCCGATTGATTTTATATTATGTTCTTTTAAGTCATTAAACCACTTTCTTCTGTAACTACAGCCCTGGCCAGCTTCTTCCATTTTAAAAACATGGAATACCACTTTTCCCTGGTTTTCCATTTTTAAACGGATTGGGTCTTTTATCTTCTTTTATAATATTTGAACGCTATTTAACACGTTGCTACGTGATCTAGGAAAACCGCAGATAGGTAAACCGTAGATCCGTATCAACCATCGAACAATTTCTTCTTCTTCGGTTTAAGACGGTATCTCTATCAACTGTGCAATCTGTGTCTATTCTTCCATGAAGTCTATCTTGTAAAGTGGTCCTCGGGATGTCGTATTGTCGAGATGCTTCTCTGATGCTCATATTTTGATTTTTGACGGCATTCACTGTCTCTATAATTTTACTATGGTCAACAAAAAGGACAAACAAAAAGGTCAACAAAAAGGAAAACGTTTGCAATAGCCAACGTTTTACTTTTAGTTGATCTTTTGCTAGTTTAGATTGTGCCGGCATGATTTTGGCATAGCTATTAACAAAAATTAAAATACATCACCTCCCTGTTTATTGTAAAGTCCGACGGTAGTAGAAAAGGTTTTACTAAGGTGGCCGTTATTACGCATCGATTCGCTTTATATCGGCCGTGGCTAATAAAAATCGTTTTTAGGCGGCCGACTTTAGGATCCAGTGATCAAACGGAGCTGTTGTTTCATTTCTAACCTTATTAATATCACTGCTAACATATAAAATAGCTAAACATGTTATTTGAAGTTTTCGTGCATTACCCCAATATCGACCAGCCGGCCGATATTGAGATTTATCAGCAAATACAGATCCCCAATCTCGGCCCCGCAATTATTTCATTAAAAAGACAAATAAATGTAAAAACACACTATTTTATCGATAATTTGACTGTTTTTCTTTAAGAACACATAAAATTAAATACTATAGGTTTGTTTAATTCCATTAAAATACTTATCAACGTAAAGCGTCGACTCAGGGATTTGACTACAAAATGCCGCCAAACTACGCAAGTTTGTACCTGCACGTGCTCTATGGCCAACTGAATTTTCAAGAGTTGAGGTACCCACACCGAAATTTGGGAGGTTTAGCTTATGTATATAGAGTCTCTTTTTGCATAAAAACTTTTATGATTTAAGATCGATATTTATAGTTATATTCCATTTTCTCGAAAAGGCCGATATTAGGAGCAGGCCGATAATAGGAGACTCCACCCTATTAAGTTACGACACGGTCGATTGAGTTCGATACCTATAACGGTCTTCGTGATAAAAATACTAGCAAAAAGAAAAAAAATAAGTACTTGCACTAATTTGCATAAAACGAATGCATTACCGCCGAATCGAAGTAAACGAAAAGAGCATAGCTAATTTCTTAATCAATGTAATTAAATAAGAAATACGAGATTGCAATGCAATTAGCACGAAAACCATTCGACAATTTTTAATCCTAAATTACGTTAGATACATTTAGGTCTTTGGAAAACTAACTCTCTAAGTGAATTGCGGTTTTGCCAAGAGGTAGAAGGTAATGAATGCACAGCCTGAATGGACAAGAATTTTCGAGAGAAATCAATAAATTAATAAATTAAATACCTCAAGCTTAATAAATGAATACGAAACTATAGTTACTATACAAAGAAGATTGAGAGAAATCAACATTAAATATATAGTGAAATATACTTATATGATGATAATCTAAGAAGAGCTAAGCTTTTAATAAAATAAATGTCGTTCCGCGCAGCTACTAGGTATGGCAAAATTTCGTAGTAAAAGGGAAGCTATTGATAATTGTAATTTTTAAGATCTCTGATTTGTATCAGTAAAAAAGCGACCAAAATGAGGCATATAATAAGCCGTACATATAAGCTATAAAGCAACGGCAAAAATTGGTCATCCATCCCATTTATGACCGTGCCAACCGTTACGTAACCTATATTTTTTATTATTTGTTGTTATGGCGGCAACAAAAATACATAATCGCTGAAAAAATAACTCTATTATTAGGACAGTTCATAAGATACAGCCTGATGACAAACGGATGGCGAGACAGACAGGTCTACATAATTCTCTTTTTGGGTACAGAACCCTAAAAAGATAAATCAGGATACATATTATACCTTACCTATTTCATGATTACCTGACTAAGTCGAGCACACTTCATATTGTGTTAACGCAAAACTTTCGTCGTTACTCTTATTACAGTTAACGTACATGTGAAAATTTTGCACATTATAATATTTATAATTCATGTACCTTTCTTCTTGTGCCTAACTTTAACTCCACGAATTGCATGATGAAATACAGCATGTACATTACATGTTTATTTCAAATGTATGTGTTTAACTCATTTTCCTAGCCTATTACTAATGGTTAAAATAAAAATATATTATGGTGGGTATACGAAGGTAAAGTTTTCCGATGTAAATAAGTAATGTAGTACTATATGTATTATATTATTATAATGTAAAATATAGGTTAATGTTTAAAATCAGTGGCGTAAGTGGAGCACTGCTAGCTGTGTCGGTAGCCAAAATGGCTGTTTCCATTTTATTTTTATTTGTTTATTTATTTGACACTTTATTACACATATTATTTTTATAAAATTTAAAAGTAAATACTAAATCTCATAGCTTTACAGCTTTAATATGTGTAACGGGGCGGCCTTATCACTTCAGAGTGATCTCTACCAGGCGACCCCTTAGGCAAAGGACAAGTGTTTGCTGTATAAAGGGAGGCATCAAAATCTTATTTGAATAATAATTTATTCTTAATACGGACCAGTTAAATTCCTATTTTCTGAGGTATATAAGCTAACATCACACACACACATTTGATGATCAAACGTAACCTTTAACATGTATGTCGATATTTGATGGCAATTATCGCTTAAATAAGCCTACTGATATATCCGACAATCCCACATGATATGATGATACATCCCACGGGCCACGAGACACGAGTCACGACCCACCTATCCTGAGTGAAAAGAAAAC
Source organism: Colias nastes (assembly GCA_907164665.1). NCBI lineage: Eukaryota > Metazoa > Arthropoda > Insecta > Lepidoptera > Pieridae > Colias > Colias nastes. The sequence continues at coordinate 42,284 of CAJQZM010035979.1, read as the reverse complement.
ATCTCTTTTTCGAACCCCGAAATACTAAATACTGCCTCGTTCAAACTGTAGTATCGAAAAGTATCCATTGCTGGCATGATGTTTCTATTATCCTAATTAGTTTGCTTTGTGCTCTGTGTCCTGAAAATACTTGAATTACCTATCTATTATATGAAAATCCTATTAAATTTAAATGGTCACTAAAATCCTTGATTGTACGTACCGTACAATCGGAAAGACTTCCGTAAAAATATATTGAATTATTTATACACTTCCTTTCGTTAATGACCTCCTATACTGTTATAATTTGATTTTGATAAAATAAGAAAGATTAAGTCATGCTTTTATAATATCATTTGAAAATATTTATAATACGACTAGCTTTCCGCCCGCGGCTTCGCCCGCGTTTTCAGAGAAAACCCCGCATAGTTCCCTTTCCCGTGGGATTTCCGGGATAAAACCTATCCTATCTCTCAAGTTGGATCGAACTGCACATGGTGTGCGAATTTTATTATAATCGGTTAAGTGGTTTAGGAGTCCATTGATGACAAACATTGTGACACGAGATTTATATATATTAAAGACTAGCGGTTCGCCCCGGCTTCGCCCGTGGTACCTACATGTTTACGTTTTTTTTCATAAAAACTATCCTATCTCTCAAGTTGGATCGAACTGCACATGGTTTTTTTTTTTTAACCTAATATAATGAACCTAACTAGGGTATCATTATTGAAAAATTACGATCTAGCCTTACACTATAGGCTAACCGCTAATGAGTAATATAAATCTAACTTAATTTGCTAGGTAAAGTATGTCTAAGAACGTGTCCATTAACACTTTTCTTATTGTCTCTATTAAGGCGAAGACACTTCGTCCATATGTTCTTTATGAATAGCACTCACTATATTACACTAACACTTCACTAAACTAACTCAAAAGGTTTTGTCCTTTTCAGTCTTCTCACTATGTCCGTGTTGTCAAGGAGCTGGATAGCCTCGACGTTCACATGATGATGAAGTCTGCGTTCGTGAGCTTCGGCGTTCTTTTTAATTATGTCGGTGGCGAGATCTACTTTGAGGTCCCGATGTAGGTCGTCATTTCTAATGTACCAGGGAGCATTTACGATCTCCCTGAGTACTTTATTTTGAAACCGTTGAATGATTCTGATATTACTTGGTTTGGTACAGCCCCAAAGCTGACTACCATAAGTCCACAAAGGCATAAGGACTTGTTTATACAGGAGTAATTTGTTTTGCTCTGAAAGTGACGAATGCTTCCCAATTAGCCAGTACATAGCCTTGTAGCGAAGCTCTAGCTCCTCGCGTTTCTTTTTGACATGAGCCTTCCAGCGAAGCTTTGCGTCTAGTGTCATACCCAGATATTTAGCTGTGTTTTCATAAGGTATTACATGATTATTTATGTATACCGGATGATAATTTGGCTTTTTGTTTGTGAAGTCTACGTGAATAGATTTAGACTCATTGAGTTTTATTCTCCATTTTTTCGTCCAGTCAAAGATGGTATTAACAGCTATCTGAACTTTTTCTACTGCTTCTTCATGAGTATCACCTGTGGCCATTAAAGCTGTGTCATCAGCAAATGTTGCAATGGTGTTGTTCTCTAACTTAGGAATATCGCAGGTGTACAATAAGTACAGAATTGGACCCAGAACACTTCCTTGCGGTACTCCAGCTTCTATAGGCTTAAGCTCTGAATATGCATCATCTTGTCTTACTCTAAACATACGCTGTGACAAGTAAGACTCTAAGATGTCAACGAACTGTTTTGGGAGCATATTTTTTAGTTTGAATATAAGGCCCTCGTGCCATACTTTATCAAATGCTTGCGCCACATCCAAAAACACCGTGGAACAGACTTTTCTTTCTTCTAGAGCTTTTTCAATTATATTGGTAATCCTATGTACTTGGTCTATTGTAGAATGGTGTTCTCTGAATCCAAATTGATATTCAGGAATTAAGTTTCTTTTCTCGATTATGGGTTTTAACCGTTTCAAGAAGGGTTTTTCAAATAATTTTGACATGATCGGCAGCAAAGAGATCGGCCGGTATGAAGTAGTATCATGAGGTGGTAACTGCACATGGTGTGCGAATTTTATTGTAATCGGTTAAGTGGTTTAGGAGTCCATTGAGGACAAACATTGTGACACGAGATTTATATATATTAAGATTATTGTTATATCAATATAATACGATTGAAAATATGCAATAAATGTATACCTATTCATCACTGTAATGAGGATATCATGCATCATTGGAAGTTGAAACCTAATTTAATTTATGAAATTTATATTGAATTCATTTTAAGTATTAAAATAATATGTGCAAGTATTTCTATAACACAATTTATTGAGTCGAGCAATAATTTGTGGTTAATGCTCGATTAAAATTAATTAAGTGCAACTAACATATTGTCAACAACATCATACATTAATTCGTGATATTATACCTACCTATTTGTCCAAATTAACTTTGTTATTGAATTATTTATATTTCCTTGCGTGTCGTGAAACCGCTATCGCTTTTTGCTAAAATTAAATTTGAGGATATAAATCCAGAAAGAAAAATGTAACCTTGTTTGAATATTAAGAATTCTGTTGTGACGGCCGTCTCTTCGTGATGTGTATAATTTAATTGCGCGCGTCGTAGCCTCAAAACTGCCTTTTATATTTCTTACGAAGTGTATTTGATTGACTTTTATACACAAATTGTGGATTTTTGCCAGAACAAATATTTCACAAACTCATTACAGCAACTGTAAAATTTTTCCTCCACGCCTTATTCTAACGCATTTTTAACGGTGTAGGTGTAGGTACCTAGGCGTTAAACGCAACCATTCCAAGAATATTTTAATTCCAACGTTTGCGTATTATTTTATGACTTATTAATAACCGAGTCGATATTTTTAATATCTGTAATAGCTATTCAAATATAAAGTTTTATCCCAGAATATAAAATATATAATGTTATCGTTATTTTAACTCAGATTCATATTTTATTGATATATTTAATTATGTTTCGATCAATAAACTGAGTGGGCAGGAGGTGGGTATCTATCTGTAAACTATATTCATTTATTATTACAGGATACGGACAAAAATATAATAGTGTAGGTGCAATAAAAACAACCTCTTAATTAGCTCTATTTCTTGAAAGGTAGTTTCATAGATTGGCTCGTTTGTGCGATACCGAGAATACGAGAAAGAATAATATTATTATATAAAACTAGCTTTCCGCCTGCGGCCTCGCCCGCGTTTTCAAAGAAAAACCCGCATAGTTCCCGTTCCCGTGGGATTTCCGGGATAAAACCTAGCCTATGTTGCTCAGTGAAGATGCAGCTTTCTAATGGTGAAAGAATTTTTGAAATCGGTCCAGTAGTTTATGCGTGAAAACTGAAAACCATACATACATACATACATAATTACAAACCTTTCCTCTTTATAATATTAGTATAGATTAATTGGCCATTAGTTTTAACGGTGTAATAATAAGTCAACTTCGCATTATGTTTAATGTGAAGACATATTATTTTGAATAATTTGTTTTAATTTAATACATTCAGTGTATCGAATTTCCGAATCTAAAAATACAAACTTGAACTACATGAAAAAAAATTACGTAATACAATATAAAAATACTTAGTTTTATATATTTAGAATCCTGATTTCTATGTCCCTGTTTCACTGTGTCAGTTTGTATTAAGCTCCTTATGCCTTGCGGTCGCCTGGCAGTGAGTAGATATACGTACATAATATAAACATACAGTGTACATTAAATTAAAAGTTCTCTTTAAATTAAACTAGCGACCCACCCCGGATTCGCACTGGTGCAATGCTGATACTTAATACCTACTACTACAGAATTTCCTACAAAACACCATTGAGATAATATGTACTGCAAAACACAAGAAAATCAACGTCTACAGCTTTTTATCATTAGACAATAGAAACATGTTTTGTTTAAAGAGTAGGTACTCTTGAAAGAGCTAAATATAATTGCCAATTATATGGTTTTCAAGATTTTAAGCATACTCCCTATGTAGAGAGCGACAGCGACTTTGTTTTATACTATGTAATGAACACCCCAACTCTGTCCGTATGAAATGGTGGAAAACTAGTTTGGAAAGTCTTCTACTAGCAGAAAACTGCAATATTATTTCAGAGTTTATAGGTTATATATTATATTGTAAAATAATTGCTATTTTTACACCGACTCACCTCTATAATACTATACCATAGAATATAAAAGTCAGCTTCGCACGTCGTGATATAAAATGTATTTGTACTTATTTGTTTAAAAACGTCTCTTGTACCGATTCCACACATGAGTATAATATTGGAGATTTATTTCGCCGCCCGCCGCCGAAGCGTGTTTCACGAATTTATGATACAATATGCTTTGACCAAAACTGCTAATTTACGTTATGATCACAAAAGTACTTCGTTATATTAATTTAATACTGTGCTCTGCGTTCACAGACTTCATATAAATGCTGTTATCCGGCAATTTAAGTTAGATTCTAAGAGGAACGCTTTAACTTTTATATTAAAGTAGTTCTTGTGTACTAAAACAATTACAACATCATTAGGTTAACTCTTACGGTTTACTCGTCTAAGTGCACTGTACATAGTCACTGCACATAGTACTAATCTGTAGTTACTAATGGTTGCCATGGGTCGCCTAACATCACTATTAATTGGTACTTCGATATCATAATTTTAGTCTACCTACAATCTACATCCTTTCTATATTTACAATGTATATGTATCTATAGGATATTTGATGTACACCCACGCTATGTCTATACGACACGTTCATCCTTTTTTTCCCATGACTGCGAATCCAACACTGATAGTTTTGTAAATCGAATCCGAGATTGTTCACCAAAAAAAGGTTTATAAAATTCCCAACATTCGAAAAAAATAACAAAAACCATTATTGCAGTTCGGATTTGTTTTCATAACAAAGTAAACCCTTTGAATCGAAATATGATGCTCATACCACAGCTCATACAATATGAATTGAACTTTTTGTGTCAAGTGTCAGTAAGTTCATAATATAACATTGAATTTAAATAATGTTTATTTTTTGTTTATTTCCATACACACTAAAGATTTGAAAGAAGTAAAAGTTGATTCATCAAGATTTTGAACTTTTGAAAATCATACTAAAGATCAAGATCATTAAGGTGAATGTTCCGACCGTCCCTCCATACATTTTTGCACACGACTAAACACTTAACACAGACACTCTTTCTTTAAAACTAATCATTTTATCACTTCTATACAATGAAATGTGTCCGCGATCGACCTTTTTAATCAATAACTTACATTATTTACTTAGAAAAACAACAGTGAAATATCGGCAAAATTCGACACTTTTACAGTAGTGTGCGTGACTTTTGCCAAGCACGACATCTAGCGCGTCGATGTTTAAACATCGCCTTTCGTTTGCTTGGCAAAAGTCACGCACAGGCGATGCGCTAGATGTCGTGCGCATGAATCGCGTTCGTTATCTTATAATTCATGCGCCCAGAAACAAACATACCTAATTCAGTTACAATCCTTTTTTTGTTACGTAATTTATTGTTTAAATTTATTCTAATACGATATTTTTTATTCGTCGGCCAGTTCTACCAGGTATAAAAAGATAAAATTGAAATATAACAGCTCGTTCTGAATCGCGCAAGCGAAATTTTTTCCATACAAAACACATATACAACTTTTCGACATCTTTTATTAGGGCTTCAACGGCCGGCCAGTCGAGTAGGTAGGCTTGTTTATCGTTGGAGGTATTCCACCTTCCTCTCTCCACAATGGTAACACCGACGTGATTTGAACACGCAATCTCTCCTGACACTACCTAATAGCAAAACCATAATTATGTTTACTATGTTATCGTAAATATGTTTTTCACCTTCCTGGTTATTTTCACATAATAAAATATAATAAAATAATAAATAGTGTTTTAGATTTTTGTTATTGTATCTTGTATACGAATTATTCTTACTTGTTGGTTATGAAATGTTCAAATACCTATTGAAATAATTTACTGTTACAAATCATTAGTGTTATTAGTTTTGAGTGAATAGGTAGGCATGGATCAGAATTATTATATGCTACTAACTACTCAAATACATGTTTTGATAAAAAAAAACAATAGTGTAATGTAACGTTACGTAACGTTTGGCGTTAGGCGGAGAGATTATCGCGAGAATTAACGCAATGAAGCGGTCACACTACGTATTGTCAGTGTGCATCGAGAGCGCGACGGGACTGCACGTGTTAGTTTTATACGCACGAAATACGCACTATGGCTACGGAGTGGAGTAACGAAAAAGTTATTGCGTTTCTAGAGGTTCTGCAAACAGAACCATGTTTGTGGGATCCGAAACTGAAAATTTTTCTCTCTTTCACGATTCCTGTGCATTTGTATCATCCACCATCTTTTTTTCTTCTGTTTCCTTTCTTTCTTCATCCGATAATGATTTAGTAAATGCAAATAATAAAAATTTACACTCATAAAATACAGAGCTCTTTCAACGTCCATCTTGCTAGAATTTAAATAAAATTAACGCCGTTTTTATCGCCAACAATCGGCATTCACGTTGACCGTTCAAGTGTAGCCACCCACTTAACGCCTTAAAAATTATCGGAATAATTATCGCGATAAAGGGCATTAGACGTTAGACGTTAGTGTGGCCCCAGCATCAGGAGCGCTGGTGCAGTAAACTCCCATAAATAATAATAAAGTTATACCTGCTCATTATTTAAAATCTATCGTAAAAAACTACAATACTAATATCAATAAAATAAGTAACTACACATTACAAATAAAATACATCATTACATACACTCTTGTTCATTTCATAAGTAACGCGCGAAACGGAGCTTACAGCTCCTATGAAACAACATTCAGTACATTGCCTACATACGAAATCCAATAAGAGTGAAAGAGAAATCAGTCCTGCGCGTGAAACAAAAGATTTACTATGGAAAAATAGCCATTTTCGGAGCGTTCAATCAAGCGACGTTGCGCATCGCATGACATGATGAATATGAATACGATCACGAATGCAAATTCGGGGATTTTCTAATTATTGCTAAATAATAATTGAATTCGTTTTGAAATCCATACTAATATTATAAATGCGAAAGTAACTCTGTCTGTCTGTCTGTTACTCAATCACGCCTAAACTACTGAAACAATTTTCATGAAATTTGGTAGGTATGGTAAGTACCTATTTTCGTTGTTTTATTTCAAGTGAACACGGCCATACAATTTTGTCACGAGCCGCCTATGATTGTAGGTACTTTTGTTAGGCTCCTTCGTCGTCGGCTCGTATTGTCACGCGCTATGATTTGCGCGCGGATTTTCTTGTGTTGTGAATTTATTTTTGTATTATTATTATTTTTTATTTTTTTTTATTTTATTGATTCAAATTAAAATATTTCACTAGTATGCATTTGAGACTATATTGTATTATGTATTATTTATCGTAGGTATAGTTATTCTTATAACGCAGTTATATTTTCGGTGGGAAAACAACAATTTGACCCGTGATTTTTCTGAAATATCACCACGTTGCAAATCACATCAATCATACACACGTATGACGAAAGTATAGTGGCTAACATTGACTCATCAGTTCATCACTGAAACCAGTGATAAATCAGTATATCATATTTTATTGTGTTTGAATATTTTTTAAACAACGATATATACAATATTATTATAAATCGGTAAACTACCAAAGTACTTCCGAATTTTCAGACAGACAAACAAGTAGTTTGTTTTATCAAAGTAGGTATCAGTAATTAGTATAGGTACTCTACTCCGTTCACGTCACGCGTCGCGTCGCCGCGGCCGAAATCAACAAGTCAAATGATTTTTGTTCTAATTGTATTTTGGTAGTAGTTTGTTTAGAATTTACATATTATCCATTGTATATTTTTTATTTTGTATTTGCTGTAAAATCAAAAAGTGAAAAACTTCATTAGGTATACTGTACGACACCTGAATCTGAATCGCGCAAACGAAATTTTTTCGTTTCACAGAACATAATATACAACTTTCCGACATACTTCATTGAGGCCGGTCTGCCAATCGAGTATGTTGAGAAACTTCACTTATTCGATGGAGGAAATCACCTTCTTTCCTCCACAGTTGCGTGACCCCGACGTGCATTGAACACGCAGTTTTCTTATACTAGTAGCAAAAATCAAAACCATAATATGTTTACCTACTATATTTTACTAAAAGTCGAGTGCGTCGAAATCGTAAATAATAATATGTTTTTCACCTTCCTGGTTATTTTCCCATAGTAAATAGTGTTTTAGGTTTGTTGTTGTAGTTAGGAATAATAATAATTATTATTCTTACTTGTTGGTTATGAAATGTATATTGAAATAATTTACTTTTACAAATCATTAGTGATATTAGTTTTGAGTGAAAATGCTTGGATCAGCATAATATTATATGGTACTTACTTCAAATACATGTTTTGATAAAAAAAACAATAGTGTAATAAAATAAAACTGCGTTTTATTGTAATCAATGTTGACAATTATTTTCCAAAATTATTGATCAATAAAATAGTTTACACCAACAAATATAACTTTTATTTTTATAACAATCGTTATAAACCGTAGCAGGTGGCGTTTTGAAGTTCTGTCTACTCATACAGAAAAATGGAAAACTTGTTTTTTTTTGTAAACAATTTATTACTCATTATTGTTGTAACTTGGCAACTCGAAGCGTGGTCGTCCGTCGTAGGTACTTTTGTTCGGCGTCGCGTCGTCGTCGGCTTGTCTTGATTTCATTGACACGCGCTATGATTTGCGCGCGGAATTTCTTGTGTTGTGAATTTATTTTTGTATGCTATGCATTTTAATTGAATCAAATTGCAATATTTCTCTAGTATGCATTTGAGACTATATTGTAATAATTGATCGTGGGTAGGTATAGTAATTAATTATTCTAATAACGCAATTATATTTTCGGTGGGATTCAAAACAAAAAATTGGCCCGTGATTTTTATGAAATTTCACCACATTGCAAATGATATATTATACAATTACAATTACAATTATTATAAATCGGTAAACTATCAAAGTAATCACAAACTTGCAAAATATGCTTTTCCGAATTTTCAGACAGACACACAATTTTATTAGTTTGTTTTAGCAAAGTAGGTACCTATACCTATACGCTTACGTCGCGCGTCGCGTGCGTCGTCGAAAACGGTGCGCCCAGAAACAAACATACCTAATTACCTAATTCAGTTACAATCCTTTTTTTGTTCCGTAATTTATTGTTTAAATTTATTCTAATACGATTTTTTTTATTCGTCGGCCAGTTTCAAAATCAAAACCATAGTATTTTTACCTACTATATTTTACTAAAAGTCGAGTGCGTCGAAATCGTAAATATCTTTTTCACCTTCCTGGTTTTTTTTCCATAGTAAATAGTGTTTTAGATTTGTTGTTGTATGAATAATTATTCTTACTTGTTGGTTATGAAATGTATATTGAAATAATTTACTTTTACAAATCATTAGTGATATTAGTTTTGAGTGAAAATGCTTGGATCAGCATAATATTATATCATATAATATATGCTACTTCAAATACATGTTTTGATAAAAAAAACAATAGTGTAATCAGTAATGTAATAAAATAAAACTGCGTTTTATTGTAATCAATTTTGACATTATTTATTTCCCAAAATTACAATAAAATAGTTTACGCCAACAAATATAACTTTTATTTTTATAACAATCCTACTTCCTACTAATGCGAAAGTTTGTGAGGATGTGTATCATGTGTGTGTTTCACGCAAATACTACTGAACCGATAACAATGAAATTGAGCACACATATAGAACGTAACTTGGACACATTGAATAGGTTTTATCCCGGAAATCCCACGGGAACGGGAACTATGCGGGTTTTTTTTTTAAATGCGGGCGGTAAGCTAATCGTTCATAATATAAACCGTAGCAGGTGGCGTTTTGAAGTTTTGTCTACCCATACAGAAAAATGGAAAACTTGTTTTACATTCACGCCATCTAGACTTAAATCTTTATCATTTTTGTATACGTCTGTGTTTCACGATTCACGCCATCTAGAGTTAAATCTTTATCATTTTTGTATACGTCTGTGTGTGTAAACGACCCTGTATGCAATGACAGATGTTATAATGCATTTTTTTACCGAATTGGGTGGATTTTAAGGCAATGATATGACATATTTCAATAAAATATAATATTCAGTAACCGCCATGACTATTCCTACGACTTTAAGGTTTTCCAATTACGCAAAAACTCAAATAAACTAGAAATGTAGAATTCAGCGCCATCTAGCGGGACATTGGCTGGGAACAGATCGTAGCATCCACCTTAAGTAATTAATCATTATAATATGTAAGTACCATAAACGCGAGAGTTTGTTTGTATGGATGTTTGAAGCCTTCACGTAAAAGCAGCTTTATGGATATGGATGAATTTTTAAAAGAATATAGTTTACATCGGAATAAAACATGAGCTTCGATTTAGCAGAAAGATAATTTTCATGAGCGACGATATGAAGAGGTACTGTACGATGGGCCAGTACTATCTCAATTCCGGACATTCTCTTCAATACAATAACGATATTGATTACTTTACGTGTGTTTTAGATCATCAGACCACACTGATAGAAATTTAATGAGAAAGCTTTGGATCGCTCGAAAGAAAATTAAGTTTGAAATGTAGAGGGATTTCCACGGGAATCTAGTTAATTAATTTGGTACATAGAAATTGATCCACGATCCAATCAAGTACTTATTACTAATATAATCGGAATGAAATCACAGCTGTCAGCAATGATTAGCATAATAATATTATCTATTTGAAATGGCTATCGGTAGTCGGTAGGTACCTACGTCCTACTTAATAGGTATTTGAAATTTTGTTTGAAAATAAATTTAGGTAAGTTATTAGAGTGATTTGTTAATATGAGAAGTTATATGCCTAGTTTGAAAAGTAAAAAGTAATACTATGGACGTTAAAAACTACTTGTCTGAGATTAAAAAAAATGGAGAGAAACCAACTTCATAAAACGGGTTACCCATTTCTGTTTATGCTTTTGTTTTATCGACCCTTTATTAAGAAAAATTTCTAAATAAAACACATTTTTTTATTCTGGTGTAAATTACATTCTTGAGCAAAATTAACTAGGTTATTGCATACGATAGCAGCTTATCGAAACAGAAAACAAGTTACGATAACAATAAATCGGAGATTTTAATTCACAGTTTATAAATGTAGCCGCACCCGACTACCTTATTTTGATCTTTATTATAATTTTAGTGAACAATGTTTGGAGCAATATGTCTTTTTGTTATACAAACAAACAAAAATACTTTATTGTGCACCACAGAGAGAAGTACAAGTAAGGACACAATACATTAATTAATAAAAGAGCACAACAGGCGGTCTTATCGCTCAGACAGCGATCTCTTCCAGACAACCTGGTAGACAAGGAGACGCAGTGCAAAAGTAATAAAAAACAGGGCAGAGTTGTTATATTTTCTTGAGAGCATTATGAAAATTAAAAACCGTTTTTCTCGTTCAATATTATTGACACATTGATATAAGGTCCAATGAAATAGCTTCTTTCAAAAATATTAAGCATTAAAGGTTATTTGTGAGATTTGTTCTAGTAATGAACAGCTAGCGTTTAATAACAATTGTTGGACATTGTGAAAGAACTTTAAACAGCTCTATTGTTTAGCAAAACAAAAGTTCTCGTAAGATTCCCGATAGCTGTAATAATAATCTGTGGCTATAATTATGATTTATAAAATAATCTGATTTCATATACGACTGTCATTGTTTGATCGGCTCAGTGTGAGAGCAATTATAATATTATTAAAGTGACTTTGATTTTGTTTGTCCAGCGTTGGGCTTTGTTGTTCCATCTTTCCGTCTAGATACATTATAAGCAATAGTGAAATAATAATATATGCATAAAATTGTTGAATGCACCCTCGATATTTGTAATCCTACTAATTATAAATGCGAAAGTTTGTGAGGATGTGTGTGTGTGTTTGTTACTCTTTCACGTAAATACTACTGAACCGATTACAATGAAATTTAGCACACATATAGATGGTAACTTAGATTAACACATAGGATAGGTTTTATCCTGGAAATCCCACGGGAACGGGAACTATGCGGGTTTTTCTTTGAAAACGCGGACGAAGTCGCGGGCGGAAAGCTAGTTGGTATATAATTCACATTTCACATACACTAATATATTCCATTAAACTTCCCTTTTTTGTTGAAAGTTGAATCACTACCTTCTCCGAAACATCGCCAGGACTGGCGACACTTCGCTGAATACATGGCTGAACACTCGCCGTCCTTCAAAGTGGAGAGCCCTGCAGACGTCGACCGACTCGCCACGGACCTCAGCGCAGTCATGTCTAATGCGCTTCGAGAGTCCAGACTCGACGCTGCATCTACTCGGAAGAAACCTCAGCTTCCTGCCTACATACAAGCGATGTTAGAGGAGAAGAGGAAGCTGCGTAGATTGTGGCAAAACCTGAGATGTCCGATCATGAAGACGCGGCTGAACGCTCTGGCAGCCAAGATTTCAGACGCACTGGAAACGGTAGCAGTCGAATCTTGGCACACCGCCATCGAGCGAGCCGGCGATGACTGGTCCAGCATGCACCGCCTTTGCCGCCTGCTCTCCGGGAAGCCCCCTCCGATTAGACCCCTCATGGCCGGTGACGGAACCCCACGTTACCGCGCCGAGGATCGAGCGGAGATATTTGCAGACCACCTGGAGACGCAGTTCATGCCTAACCCGACTACGAATGTGCAGCACGTAGAAACCATCGAGCGACATGTGAAGGATTACTTCGAACCGCCGATTCCGCCGACAGAAGACCCCGTCGTGTTCTCTCCTGGACGTGTTCAAAGGATGATTCGACGAACCAAACTACGCAAAGCCCCCGGCCCCGATCGGGTCACCAATGAAGCGCTGCGTCACCTTCCTCCGCGAGCAATCGCGACGCTGACGCGGCTCTTCAACGGAATCCTCCGTACCGGGCACTTTCCATCTCCGTGGAAGCTCGGCCGAGTCATCCTGATTCCCAAGCCAGGCAAGAATATAATGCTACCCGAGAGCTACCGTCCCATCACCCTTCTGTCGTCAACCTCGAAAGTCTTCGAGAAGCTACTGCTGCTGCACATTTCGCCCCACCTTCAGCCACGCGACGAACAGTTCGGTTTCCGCGCCGAACACTCCACCACTCTACAAGTGGCGAGAGTACTGCACCACCTCGCTGCCGCCTACAACAAGCGAGAACAATCGGTTGCAGTATTCCTCGATATGGAGAAAGCGTTCGACCGCGTATGGCACACCGGACTCATCTACAAGCTGTCCACGTCTACTACTCCGCGTCGAGTAGTTAAGACTGTGGCCACCTTCCTGCAAGACAGACGTTTTCAAGTGGCGGTTGAAAATGCTCTGTCCACAGAGCGCCCCATCCGAGCCGGTGTGCCCCAGGGAAGCTGCCTGTCGCCCGTCTGCTATAGCAGATACACGGACGACATTCCAGTCGCTGGCGGAGCCATCTTAGCGTTGTATGCCGACGACGCTGCGTTTATTACCACCTCGCTGAACGCCAAGCATGCATCGGTAAAGATGCAGCGAGCACTGGATGCCCTTCCCTCATGGCTGGAGGACTGGAGACTCAAGGTCAACGTGGGGAAAACTCAGGCGATTTCCATCGGGCGGGCGCGCCTTCTGCCGCCCCCGGTGTCTCTCATGGGCGAGAACGTCGAATGGTCACCGACGGCCAAGTACCTTGGTGTGACCATTGACAAGACACTCTCGATGCGGCCCCATGTGAAGAACGTGGTTGCCCAGACGCGCGCCGTGCGGAACATACTCCGCCCCATGCTGGCGTCTCACCTGCCTCTCCGTGCGAAGCTGTGCATTTACAAGGCCTACGTTCGCACGCGACTCACCTATGCGGCCCCTGCGTGGTTCGCGCTGACCAACGAGACGGACCGCAAGTCGCTGCGAGCGCAGCAGTCGCTAGCGCTCCGTACCATCTCCGGAGCACCACGCTTCGTACGGAATCAGGTCATCTCCAGGGACCTGCGCATGGAGAGCCTGGACGACTTCGTTCGTCGCCTGAGTTCCTCTATGTTCGCGCGCGCCGACGGAGCGCGATCCCAGCATTTGCAGGGCATCGCGCCATACCATCGGAGACCGCCGGACATAAGAGGCCTACCACGTGACCTAGTCTCCTAGGACACGACCGCTTCCTCGCCGCTGGCTGATGGGCGCCCCCCCGGCACCTTGCCGGCGGACTCGACCTCGCTAAGCGGCGGGTGGCCTCTCCCACGGACATTCCTCCCTGCAGCAGCTAGCAGATCGCCCGCGATACCACGCGGGCTCGATCGCACTGCAGCAGGACACGGACACGACACCTCGGACCATTAGGTCCCACCCAGTGCCCCGCCTGTAGTTGCAGGCGGCGTTGCCACCACTGAAAGGGGCCGTCGCCCCGAACAGTTACCCCGAGGCCTGTGAAGGCCTGCGTGGAAGACCCCGCGAGCGAGCTTACTAACCGATAGAAAATTACATAGGTAAATGCAAACATGTATCTATAAAAAAGAATTTCTAAAAAACTGTAAATATTACACGTTTAAAGCATATCCTATCTGCTACTTCCAATTTATTTAATTGCGTATTGTTTTGCAATAGCTTCCAACGCAATTTGAAGGCTTTGTGATACACGACAGCATTATGTTTCAGCTCGACGTCATCTATGTATTGTATTCATTGGAAGCATATTGGAAATGCTGTAGACAATGTGTTTAATAATAGCTAAACTGATGGTGTACTTAATAGACTCTGTTCATAGTTTATATCAAACTAGCGACCCGCCCCGGCTTCGCACGGGTGCAATGGCGGCCGGCTGGTACCGCTACGTCCCGCAATTTTTAAATCTGTAATATCTTCGAAAATATTCACTTAAATCATACAGTGTAAAGGGCCATATAGATCTATATTAAATGAACAATGTATTCAAGGTATTTAGTTGGTTAAGGATTAATGTTGTATTGGTTAAAATCGCTTCGAAAATTAACCATTATTTGTCGTAAAAAGTAAGTGACAAAAAAGTTATTGTGGGTTATCCATAAGAGATAGACATATACCATCGCGGACTTTTCTGTAGACCTTTTCAATGTGTACAATACTTAGTACATTATTTTGATAAAACTCGTAGGGTTCAGCCTGCGTTTGCAATGTAAGCGGAAAAAATGTAATTATTTACGACATCACATTAGAAACCTCAAAAATAACAGTACTTATCTACTATTTAATGGATGTTATTATACATATAAACCTTCCTCTTGAATCACTCTATCTATTAAAAAAAACCGCATCAAAATCCGTTGCGTAGTTTCAAAGATTTAAGCGTACAAATGGATATAGGGACATAGGGACAGAGAAAGCGACTTTGTTTTATACTATGTAGTGATTATAGATCGTCATTTTTAATGGATTTTGTAATATAAACATAAACATAATATAGTTGGAGACCGCACCTTCGTTGTTTTAGCTTATTTATGTATCTAATCAACTAAGTACTGAAGTTTTAGGCGTAAAATCTGCAATCTTCACAATCATCCATACAAATATATAGACTAGGTAATACATAAAAAATAATTAAAAGAAATATTAACATATTAAATTAGCTAGGTATTAATATAAGGCTGCAAAAGACAGCTTATACGACTACTAAAGCCTCAAAGGTTCTTTAATGAAACTGTATAGTAAATCGATTGGTTCCGTTGATGAAGTGTATCAGATTACATCTTGCATGGCACGTGCCCCTCACTCCGCCGACAGGTACATTATGCAGCTCACTTGTCAAAGCATGATTGCCATGATTTACTGTGGAGTCAAGCGTACGTATTCGAATTTTCATTGCATAATAATTATTATCTCACACGATGCGGGAGAGGTCATATCGGTAACTATGCAATACCTGCGGCGATAAGGCTACCATAAAACAACAATTATTAAATAATATCTGATAATACTGAAATATAAACAATGGTCAAGATAAACTTATTAAGTTGATGTTAAATGTTGATTTTTATAGTGGATTCATATAATATTATATCCTAAGAAATTCCTATAATTTTAATTACCTAATGAAATTATAGGCGTACCATACCATACAATTATACATACATATAAATGCTATGAAAAATGTTGCGATTTGAACAAACTGTTGTACGTTTAGTCTAACCACCGCGACCGCGCCGATTGATCTCCAACTATTACTTTATTATTTTCATTTTATTGTCACTGATATCCCGTGGACCCGATTTTATAGATATTTTTTCACGCCAGACTATTTTTCCATTTATAATTTAATTATGTTATTGAGATTGAATCCCTCTCAAATCCCTTGCGACTACACAAATCAGTCTCCGTGATAATGCAATATTATCGAGAGCTCGCACTTTGCTTGTTATTAGTTTCTATCTGTCGTGCCGTCCAACATTCCATTTCAATGAAGATGTATCAATGGATCCACAATTTTTGTTTATACTATTTGTTTGTACCATAACTACAGCCAGCAATAAATAATATATCTACTTTTATTTTTGTGTTTTATAATTGTGTTGAAATCTTTTGTTACCCGGCAAACTTTCCCGGTACCTTTTTTACAATGGAAGCTGTATAATATACTGTTCAACTTATTCACAGAGTTAGAGAATTTTCTATAAAGGAAATATATTATTATATATTTTTTTTCATACTAATATTTTTCGTTAAGTTTAGATATGGATATTGTATAATGTTTTTCTTTTCATTGGTCCACGGACTTACCGTATACCTCTATATCACGCTTTTATTAGCTCCACCTGTATGTTTGGATGTAAACGACATGTTTGTTTGTAACCGACTCCTCTACACTCGATTTCGACCAATTTTAAACGGACAGTTTCAATTCAAACTTTGTACACTTTTCGAGGTTCGGTGACTATATACAATCATATCATGAGTATAATCCTGCTTTATTATTATCTATACTAATGATTATTAAATAGTGCTTTCATAGAAACACAGATTGAAGAATGTCCTCTATGCTATCCAAGGTTGATTTATCTGTTATAGATAAATAATTTTTAAAATGAGGCGCACAGCAGCGGACACTCAATAGTCAATATTGTGTAGTGGCCTTTGATAACCCTTTTGTAGATGATAATAATACAATTTTTATCACAACTGAAATTCGAAGCTTTATTTTATGCAATTGTACAATAATAATAGATAAATCTTTATATTAAAACTACTAAACAATTTAAAAAGTAAATATACTTAATACTTATATATGTGGGTACATATATGTGGGAGATTCTTCTCATAGGCGGTATTGCTTCAGTTTAACATAACTAATTCAACAGTATACCTACTACGAAAAATATGGAAATGCTTTTTATAATGTAGCTACGCGAAGTTTTGCTCTTTTCTATTTATGCTTGATGAATTTCCCGTTCATGTGTTTCATTAGGCAGCTAAATTAGTATTCACTTCTATCAAAAAGCATACATGAAATTCGGGCACTGCGAACGCTGCGATTGCGAATTGAATGGCTTTGCGTCTGTTTTGAGGAAAAATATATTTTGATGTATGCTTTTTGTTAGATGGAGTGACTGCTGAGGACCTTCATCAGTACCCAGCTGCGTTCACAGGTCGGTACCTGAGCTTGGTCTTCCGCCATCGTCGATTAGTTCTAACATTGCACGTTACGTCTAACAGCACGTACCTATAAAAAATTGAAACATTGATGCCAGCCAGCCAACATATATGTTTTCCGTATAGTGTATTGGCTGAATAACATTAATAATCGGAGAATTTAGGCGCAGCACGAGTAATAAAATAAGATTGTAGGGTATGGGCGTATGGGAGAAGTGAAGGCCTGCGTGATACACGGCGGGCGCAGTTTATAGCCCGGGTGAGGTTTGCCGCTGTTTAATACTTAATATCGAAAAAATACAACCAATTCGTCGCACATTCGTCTCTTCTCCCTAAACATTAAATGATGGTCGGTGTCGACTATAATGTTTCTTTATTATTAATTCAAATCAAATTTAAATACACTACACATTTTGGAGACTAGCGTCAATATTATAATTCGAATAAACTATGATAATTGATACCACATTATGCTTGTTTTATAAATATCATTTATGGCACAAAAAAATGTTAAAGCTTAACTATTGATTATAATTTTCACAATTTTCTCTATTGGTTACCAAAAAATAGATAAATTATAATATACATAGGTACAAACAACATTTGAACAGTTTTAGGGTTTAAAGATTTTATTTTATTTCAAGAGCCAGAGCAAAGTATCATAGATCTTATTGCATTATCTGCAATATTGAATATATAATAACGCGATGCCAAATTCATTGATGATAATAAATCTACTGCAGACACTTAAATTTTTCCTTTCCTATCTGAAATAATAGACTAGAATTTAGAAATAAATGTTACATGATATTTATAGCTGTAAAAAGAAGTTTATTAAAACAAAAATAATTGTTAAATCCTTATTGATCATAATATAATCTTATTTGGAAACTGTTCTGCAAGAGTATCCAGTATAGAGCAAGAGTATCAAGTATTTTCCATAAATATAAATGGACTTTAATGCTATTATAAATAATACGAATATTATATTAAAAACTCGCCCCTTTTAAATATTGAAGCACAAAAACGAACCATCATATTAAAACAACATTAATGCAAATAGAGTTAAATAATCCGAAACATCTTTTCTTATTTTCCTCTTACTAATATTGAAAACATGAGCTTGTGAGGATGGATGGGTGTGTTTATGTTGATTCCTGCAAGCATGCATACAAACGTACAAAAAGGACGTCGAAACCCACTGAACGGATACCAGGTACCACAAGTTATAAACTAGAGTGTGCCAATTGCCAAACTCGGTAGAGTTCCGCGCAAATATATCATAGAAAAGGGATATAAAGTTTTTGATTCAAGTTTTAAATACTTCGATTGTGAAGTATGTAATTAAAATTGTACTGTCATATAAATAACAAAAACCACTTTCGCTACGAAAATTTAACCGAAATATTTTATAATTTATATGTTAAAAAGCGCAGCAAAGCTGTACACACGGAGCGTACAAGCCTCTGCTTCCCTAGTATCGATTTGAGTAAAAAAGTAATTCTCTAAGAAGTGAAGCGGTAACCGCGTGGCACGCCGGTAACGATGCGGTCTTTCCCTCAGCCACTGAATTATTAACACGAGCCATCCAAGAAGTTGAATCGACAGAATTAAAACTTACCGAGCTCTTTCATATTTCACCTACTTACGTTGTTTCCCATTCAACCCATTCAGGGAGCCCTTCAATTAATGTGGCTCTCAAAAAGTTCCGCCGTAGACAATGCCAGCGAAATGTTATGTTGTTGAGGATATTACCTCTTATTTCTGTTTTACCAACAACAAATAGTACATATATCGTATGATATATTATTCAGTTTATGTAGAACGCATGTCATAATAGTAAGATTGAGTAACTGCACAGACGAATTCGTATATCTGCTTTTCACAAGCTTTTCAGCTTTTATGAATTTTCATATAAATTATTAATGAATAATGAAGCAATATATTATGACCTTTGTTTTTTTCATAAATTTCACCTGCCATTATTATTCCTAGCTTCGATGCTAATTTGATTAATCTACCCAAAAAATGTATTACATCCACGAATAACTCATGCTTAATAACCTTCATACTTTGTTTATTTCCTAAATAAAACTAATTAGCAAAAAGGTCGCCGACTTTATTACACTAATTTGTTCAGCGCAAGCTTCGAATAGATGTTTAAATAAGAATAAAAATTATTTATATTTTATAAAATTATTTACTAAACTTTGTGACTTTCCGTTAAAAAGTTAATTTCTGAATCTATTCGTAACATAACTTTACAAAAGTTCTACGTTGAAAATCAACATCAGACGTTCATCGCACATTTATATATATAGATTTAGTTTTACTGTATGTATAATAAAAGGATACGTTACATGTGCCGAACATTATTCACTCTCCTTGGAAACGTAAATCTGAACGATTGATGTATCGGTGCGCGTACTTCGGCATAAAAATTTTGCACAGTGCAGAAGCCAGCCAGCCGCGGCAGTGAGTTTTCATTACAGTTTCTATAGGAAAACTGTTTCCGGTCGACTGTGAATTGTCAGTGGACACATGTGGCCTCCACCCCTTTGAATAATACACGAACGGCGCGGCGGTTGTGTGCGATCTTTGCCTACTTTATTACGGACGATTGGCCCAAGACCCAGACGAATTTGGTGTGTAAAAAACATGTTTAAAAATGTATCTCATCTATTGTGACTTTGAAGTAGGCATCGGTGCCAATTTGTAAATAAGCTATGCCGCTCCGACAAGGTTTTAAACTCGAAGCAGCTTTTTCCATCAGGGTTATAAAAATCCTTAATATTAAAGATGAATAAATGTAGGCAGTTAAAGGAAGCTCCTTTCCAGCCTATCGTGCCTGTTTAACGTATCATGAGGCGGTTTCTTGCGGCACGTTTGCGAAGTGGCTCGTCGACGTTAATAATTAAGAGCACTTTTCCTCGCGGTAAAGGTATAACGCGTTTGCCGTCAACCGCGACGTGGTACAACACCACTTTCACAATTTGATAGCGAAAAACATTAAGCGTAATCATGTACAGTATTACACTACTTATTTACATTTCTTTAATAATAGTACGATATAATATACAACTATCATAATATACATAGCATATGTACATTGAAACACGTAATTATCACTACATAGTATAAAACAAAGTCGATTTCTCTGTCCCTATGTCCCTTTGTACGCTTAAATCTTTGAAACTACGCAACGGATTTTGATGCGGTTTTTTTTATAGATAGAGTGATTCAAGAGGAAGGTTTATATGTATAATAACATCCATTAAATAGTGGAGAAGTACTGTTATTTTTGAGGTTTCTAATGTGATGTCGTAAAAATTACATTTTTTCCGCTTACATTGCAAACGCAGGCTGAACCCTACGAGTTTTATCAAAATAATGTACTAAGTATTATACACATTGAAAAGGTCTACAGAAAAGTCCGCGATGGTATATGTCTATCTCTTATGGATAACCCACAATAACTTTTTTTTGTCATTTACTTTTTACGACAAATAATGGCTAATTTTCGAAGCGATTTTAACCAATACAGCATTAATCCTTAACCAATTAAATACCTTGAATACATTGTTCATTTAATATAGATCTATATGGCCCTTTACACCGTATGATTTAAGTGAATATTTTCGAAGATATTACAGATTTAAAAATTGCGGGACGTAGCGTTTGCGGCGGTACCGGCCGGCCGCCCGGCTATATATTTTATACCCGTGCGAAGCCGGAGCGGGCCGCTATGTTTTTATATACAACGTTCACAGTTTTTCTGTAGTGTATATTTTAGTATCAGCATTGCACCCGTGCGAAGCCGGGGCGGGTCGCTAGTTCATCTATAAACTAATTATGAAAATGTCACCGATTTAAGCATAAATATAATACCTATAACGAATTTGTACAATAAGTAATAAAAACTTTGATAATAATAAGGAAAATAAAGTTAAAATATTACGTGAGTGACAAGCCTTTATTAAAAAAAGGGAAATATATTCAAGGTAAACGTGTGAGTGAGTTTTTTTCCTTAACATTTCCCTACTAAGTTAACTTAAGCCGTTCTTGACATATGCTTAAGATAAACGGTTATTTTGCACACTGTTTGTGTTGTACATTTTTTACTTTTTAAAAAGTGTGTTCTCAGACGTAAGGCTCCAGAAAAAAATGATAATATATTATTATGGCTTTCGCTCGTAAGAATTTTCTTTTTTGTTTTGTTATGGTGCATCTCATCCAGGAATGGGCTTATAAATTTTCTTGTTAAACGAAGTTGTCATTCAGAACAAATTACGTACTTATAATGCCGGCAAATCTATAAACGTCGTCTAAGCTTTTGACTGATCGACTAGAAATCTCCGGTAAATAGAGCTTCACCTCATCACTAGTTAGCGTTTGCTTCGAGTATCGTGCTCTGGAAATTGTATGGCGCATTTTGAAAGGTACAATTTACTAATGATTAAGTATTCCGCATAGTGGCTTTTATGCCAGTTCCTTTTAAAGTTTATAATTCTAAATCATACATAGATATGTAATGATTACCCCCAATTCAAAAGCATGCCTGCATTCATTTAAGGCATAAAAGCCTATCAGTAATATAGCGTTTCATAAACGTAAGCCGATGAATACAATTATTACAAAAAATAAAAATTATCAACTATAACGTAGCCTTTCGCTTGATTGATCACACACCTTTCGGTTCAATAAATACTAAATAAAGTAGCGAGAAATTTGTCTGTCTCACTTAGTTACGATGAAATGATATATTAATATGGGGGGAAGATGCATCGTTCTTCGGGTTATGGCTTCGATGTACGTGCCTGATGCCTGAGCGGTGAGCCATCTCACTCTAAAACGTCTAAATGGAACGGAAAACTATACAAAAATGAACATTCAATATTACGGCCTAATTAATTCTCAACGAACAAAACATCAAGAGAGTATCATAATTTTTGATTATCAGTGCTTCTAGTACTATTCTACTACTAATACCTCGGTAGACCGTCATTCCTATAATTGAATATTAATAGAACCATGTATTTTGAAATTTAGGTACCGTCAAAGAGTGATAGTATTATTTAACTATTTTTAAAATGCTAACAACACAAGACGCGTACTTATAGAATGCGGTAGTTTGCTGTGTTTCAGTAAATTCTTTTATGGATAAATCGGCGGTCTTTAAAGTCTTTGTGATGTCCTAGCCATAACATTGTTAGTGACTAAAAGAGGACGTTACGTAGGTAATATATTTCCTATAAAATATACGAACCCTTATACATGAGGTATAGACGTAGCATAGCAGAGTTATAACGTTAGCTTTGTGCTCAGACACACCAGCAAACCATAAATGTTTCCAACAAATATAAGATACTTCTATATTTTGCTTATTTATTTTATTTATATTATATCAGGGACAAGATAATTCAAATAAACAAATTATTTAATATCAATGTGCCGTCTAATCATTAATAAGGCTCAACATGAAGTTATAATAATCTTATTAGACCATACATAAACAATTAAGAGAATACTTTGCTACATTAACAGAAAACGCTATGAATATCAAACTAATTAAAAATGTAACTAGCCTCACTTAGCCCGTAGACTCTGTAGGTATATTAGTATGTAGAATCCAGGAACGAACGACCGCATCTTCCAGTTTTATTTTTGCTCACATCATCGCAAGAATGCGACGATATGTGGTCTCATACATAATACAATGGTAGACAACCACCAGTGCATTTGTGTGTCAAGCTCTAGTCAAGCTGAAATGTAATTGACAGAGACGACACTGAGACTACACATTTTTTTAGATTTCTTTGAAGTAAAGTAATCTATTTATATAATATATATTGGCGGTCATGATGTGGTTTTTGTTGGGTGTAGGTCTTTGTAGAAGCATCATGCAACACTATTACAAACAACACTGGTTGTTTAATAGTCCCTAGAAATCTAAGTGCTTTCGCCTAATTATTCATGACAACGTATTTTGAGGTAAAGGTATTTCACGCTCCAGAGTGCATTTAAAGATTATTTTTGCTTTCCACCAATTAAAGTACTGCATAAAACTATAATAACTTTCACTGAACACTCGATTATGAACTGTTTTGTTTCTAGTCCCTTCTAGTTTTAATAAAACCCTGTAATTTATATTAAACACGAGAATAACAATGGCTGGAATCTGTCAAGAGACACAAAGTTATTACCAAATGCGCAATGTCTCATAACCCAGTAAAACAAGGTTTTGCCAGGTATAAATATTAAATTTGTATGTTTCTGAGAGTTTCGGCTAACACATGTGATTCCCACACTAACTGCGCTGTAAAAAATTCAGAGAGATGTTATCGCCGTGCTCGCCTTTGTCCTGAATTCTATCGGCGCTTGTTTAAATCGAGGATATCTTCAAGAAATACTGAGTTGGTACACTCATACCTCTTAGTGTAATATCGGACTTAATTAACTCGCATATTCAGTAATAAGTCATGGTATACAATGTACATTTACCTGCTGAATCCGTAATTAACAGGTACGCAACAAGTAATTTCAGGTTTGTGTTAAAATCCATGCCGTTCTGTACGTGACTGTCAAACAATGAAACAACATTGCTTATAAATTATCGTATTGTAACAGAATAGATATTCTGGTGGCCAAAAATGTTGGTTTTATTTTTAAACCTTCAAGTAGGTAGGTTTATGTGAAGGGTAATAATTTTCAAAATGATTTAAATTATTATTATATTGGTAGTACTTACCTACACTCATACAAGAAAGAGCTTATATTTTGAAGATGTGACGAAGTCTGTCTTATATATTATTAAATAAAGTGGGGGTGGCTAGGGTGGCCGTGTGAAAAATTCAAAGCCAGCAACCGCGTTCAAAGGCTATCGTGCAAAACGTGATGCAGGTTTAATAAAAATAGTTATTTATGAGTTTCACTGCTAGTTCTTGTCAATCCAACAAAGTTTTTATAAGAAGAATTTGCAGTTATGTAATATTAGTAGAATTATTGGTTAGTTACAATGCACTTTCGGAGTTTATAGATAGTATAGGTATATTAATTTATATTTAATGGGATTAAACCAAGTCGAGACATTGCTTCAGTACTTACATTGCTTGTTCATCTTATCACTCTGTCAATCAGAATCTACTTTCAAATTCTTAACTTTTATATGCTTCCTGATAGATGTATTATGTACCTAGTTAATTACATAATATGCAATAATGTTTTTTTTTTTAACAAAAGGCAGAACATTCGCACAAACCAAGGACCTCGTATATTCTTTGTTTCTAAATAACACTAGGAATCCTAACCAGTTTCAGACGATATCCAGACTTACTACTTTCACTCAACCGTAACATCAGCGGAACTAATTGATTTAATAGAAAATTACACCTTAATTATGGGAAGGACGACAGGGTAACTTAAAAGTCGGAAAAACAATATATTTTATCTTATTTAAGTCAATAGTTACTTTATATTATAATGAATACTGCAACATCGGGATAATAATAAAAGAGACTGTATCTCAGATAATTGTCTACAACATTTTTGTACAAGTTCCCGGTACTGTATAATAACATCGCCTTTGAATCGGAGTAGTCATTAAGGTACACTATTATTAGAAATGTTTTTAATTAAATTTTCTCTTCCATTTAATGCAAGCAAATGCGTCATAAGCATGTCTATTGTTATGAACCTTAATAATGCCGAGCCAATACCATTACTTGAGTAAATATCTCGTTCTTTTATTCTTGCTATTAAAATAAATATGCAGCAACCTAATGTTGCTCAAGGCTGATGTTTGTTTAAAACAAGTACTGTATTCAATACACGAACTATTTGGACAACTCATTAACAATATTATATCCAACAAAAGGCGTAGAATACTCGACCGAGATCACATTTGTTTTTGATTAATGATAAAAGTTATACAGATAGGTAAATTTTAATATATATTTATTGCAATTTTGTTAATATAATTTTATTCCAAATATAAATATTATGAAATAAAATATAAAATATAACATTTCCGCGCGCGGCTTCGCCCGCGTAGTCAAAGGAAATTCCCGTGGGAGTGAGATGTTTCATCGCGGTAAAAAGTAGCATATGTCACTCTCTAGGTCTCTAGCCTCCTAACTATTTTCAGACACGGAAATCGTATCATAAAATCGCTCCGTGACCCGACGTGAAAGAAGACAAACAAACCGCACGCTTAGAAATATAGTGACCTAATTCAAGAAACCAAATTTTAGGTAAATGGCGAAATAAGATTCATAAGTCGATACATTTTGTAGAAAATATAAAATATTAGGCTATGTTTTAAAAACATGTGTATTTCAATAGTTTTATATCAAACTTCAATTATTTACTCAGACCATACTTGGTTTTAAAATAAGTGAATAAATAAACTTCTAAAAAAAAAGAAGAAATTAAATCGTTGTTCGTATTTAGGTCATTGTATGAATGAATTTATGTTTTTTTTAAAGACCGTTTAGTTTTTAGGTCTGTATATTTCTAAAATATGTTTTAAAATTGTATCCTATTCCTAAAAACGACTGTGTAATAATAAAATTTATGTAATTGAATACAACATTAAAAAAAACTATAGATAAAAGTAGAAAAATATTTATTTGAAAATTAAAAATTTTAATTATGTAACGTTAAAATCTTAAACTAACGTTAAACGTTTCACGAAATCAAAAAATAAATCACAAAATTATAAGTAAACATCACAAAATTATAGTTAAAATGTACTTGTAAAACATTTTACATGACGTACCCAACACGTACAATTGACAGTAAGTTCGCATTACTTAGGCATTTTAATATAAAAAGCTCTTTAGTCGTCGTGACTTTCGTTAAGAAATAGGTATTTGGTATCTGTTTGTAAATTAAATAGGTAACTCTATAATTGCTTACTGTCATGTACTATCAAGGAAATAAAATAATATTATATAAAAAGAAAAATAATATATAAAAAGACAAAAAAATAAACATCTAAGAGAACATGACGTTTCGTAAAAACTAAATTACAGTATACTACTGTAAAAATGTAAATAATAATTAGGAATTAAGTTTTTATTAATGAGATCGCGTAAGTCTTTTTGCTTATGTTCACTTAACTCTAGTTTTTGTGTAAATAATTTAGTTGTTGTTACTTCAACAGGGTCAATCATTTTTTTGCGTTTATTTCTCATATTTACCTTTCTGTACTCTGTTTGAGTGTATGACGTTTTAAAGTAGAAGGCAAATGGTTCGCTCTTACGGAAATTCAATATTTTTATATCGTTAAAACTGATTGTGTTTTTATCTTCATCCTCGTTGAAGTTATAACCCCACTTTTCTTGTAGATTCTTTATATCAATAAAAAAATCGTTTTTATGGTGACCATGCAAGACCTAATGTATGATCGTTGTATATCAATATTTCCGAGAGACCAATATTTATCAAATAATGACTTTCTGTCTGCATCGACAACATTATCTACACATTTCAATTTACATTTGCAAGGACCTTTCATGATGCGGGCTGGGTTTTCTTTTTTAGTGTTTACAGAGACATACGGCTTTCCCGTATTTCTTAAGGCTTTAGCAATATTTTGCTTCCAGTTTGCTGGGTTCCGAATTCGTTTCCGAGATTGTCTTTTCGAAGTACTATCAGTTACATGTAAAGTATTGTTATCAGGAGATGAAGAACTGCTACTGGATCTTGACAAATGAATACTTCTTCTAGATTGAGGTCTACCGATAGTGTACGTCGGATCTGAGTCACTTATATCGACATCACTTTCATCCGAATGAATTGGTGATTGATGGTAATTCTTTTTATTTTGGCTGATAATTCTGCCAGTTCTGTTAGATGTCGAAGGCTCATCTACGGGTAAATGGATATTTGGTTTACCTTTACCAGTATCGGTGCTACTGCTGCTACTGTCAGAAGAAGAAGATGACGATGAAGATCTACTTGAAGAAGAAGTCATTTTGGGCTGTGGGTATTCATTTTCATTTGGAACATCAACTGGTTCTAAAGTAATTGAAAATTCCTGGACTTTAGTTGTTGTGTGTGCCTGAAATTATAACTTAGTTGTATTTAAATAGAAGATGAAATAAAAAATATATTAATGATTGTCAGTCAATTAGAAACCCACTTTGTCAGTAGCCATAGACAGCACCTTAGGATTAATATATGGAATTGTTCGATCGGGAGAGTTTTCTATTATGGAAGGGCTGTTAGTTAACGAGTTACCGCCTCTTGTTTCGCTTTCCTGTAAATAATTTTTATTTTTACAAACCAATTACAAACCAATTATTACAAACCTATAAAAATCAATCTTGATATCAGATGGTATCAATTTCAATACATAAATAAATTCATTAGGTGCAGGATATTAGTACCTCCATTATATTATTTTCGGTCGACGGTATATCGAAACACTTCTCACGTAACGAGTTATGAAACGGTTGAGCATTTTCTTTATCACAGTAAGTCTGAAAATATGTTTTCATGTTAGGTCAATAATAATTTCAATAATTACAATAAAATTAATCGCGGACATAGCGATTATGGGGAAAAAATCGGCACGCCTTGTGACATTTGGTGAAGTTTTGTGTACTAATTTTGTAGCGGGCGTCCCACCGTTCACCGCCCCGCCGCGGCCGCGGCCGTCGTCCCGCAATCGTATTAAACACACCCTGATTAATAAATAATAACAATCGAAGCAATAACTAATATTATATAATAAAGAACTCACCGTAAGAACGCAGTTATGCTGCATATTTGGTGATGTTTCCGTTGTATTATCATTAGTTTCCAACTATAGACAAGACAATAAGAATATGTTACATTAAATTAACATTTTGCAGATAAAAAAGTAATGTTAATAATATTAGAAACGTAACTTTACCTGGTTTTCATTGTGAAAATTTACTTTTTCTAATATAAAATCTACTCTTCTCTTCATTTTATCTTATAAACGAACGTAATATCAGTCTGAAATATTAATTTTTTTTTATTAAAATAAACACATTTACTGAAAAACAATATTTTTTTATTAACACATAGGCTCTTGACTAATTAATACCACCTTAATATTTAAATATTAATTATAAGAAAGACGCAAAAATGAATGAGTTCTGCAATGTACAACTATTTTCATAATTATAACGACCAAACACTGACTACGCCATTCAATTGCAACTATTTTTCAGTCATGGATAGACTTAAACATGATTAAGTCGTCAATTTTGTTTCATTTTATACTACTATATGGACATAATTCAAATTAAGTCTTTATTTTACTAAAACAAATTATGTTACATACCTTAATTTTTGGTAATATAACGACCTAATCCGCTTTAGGTCTCCACAAATACAAACGCGTAACGTCTTGCACTTCCAATGCTCGGCACATCACTGATTGCGTCACTGTTCAACCGAGCGACGCGGGGGCAACGGCCGGTAGAAAAGAGACCGAAATATTCGTTAACCCTTTTCTACTCACAAATAGGTCTCTGTTTTATTATGGGTCGACGCAAATGTTGAATTAAGGTCGTTTTTTGAATAAAAGTCGAAAATACATTTTTTTTAATTAGGTCTCTATATTTCTAATCATGCGATTAACGAACAAACACAGTATTGTATTTAATTTTAATGTATGAACTTGAAAATTACTAATCAATAAATTTTTCATTAATTATTTATTTAAATAGATTGTTTTTAAGGATGCATTAAAAACGGGTTGGAAAGATAAAGATACGCTCTTATAAGTCGTATCAATTTTAGTAGCAAAAAATACCTAACAAACGCTTATCGAAAGAGTTTAAAAATTATTCTAAAGAAAACAATACGACGCCACGCGCCGCGCCGTCGGAAAATAATTTTCTCACTGCAACGACTGCTCTCTATAACTGACATAAAGCAAACAACTAATGACCTATTGAACCCCATAATTTGATGAGGCTAGTTTTTAGAACCTCACAAAATATAAACAGTATGTAAAACTAGCCTCATCAAATTATGGGGTTCAATAGGTCATTAGTTGTTTGCTTTGTGAAAATAATTATATTATTCAAATTAAAAAAAGTCATATTTTGGAATAAACGTTGTTCTCTAAGGGAAAATAAAACAATTGAGTTTTCAGTTCACCTAAGAACTTAATACATCTTTGTAAATAAATTTCTGGACTGTCTACAGAACTTGGCACACATATTTTAGATCTCATTTCTTTTTTTGGCAAATTAAGTCAACGATTGAACTCGGCTCCAATTTTTACATTTATGTTTTTGGTGGGATATCATTACTTTTTGTACAGAAAATTACTCTGCAAATTTGATTTACTTTATGAATATAATACTTTTTATACAGGGTGTCCCACTGTTGGTATACTAAGCTCAAAGGAGGTTATAGTTTTGCATACGCTGATTACGTAAAAAATACTTAAAAAATTCCAAACGCATTTTTTTTTTCAAATAGATGAATTCTTAAAACTCTATGTGTACACCCATAACATGCAACCCACCCATTTTTGCCACCAGCACGAGAGCTATCGTTTAAGATTATGTTTTCATGGACAAAATGCTCACATTAGAGAAGCGGTATATGCCGACTGCGCGAAGCTAGAGAAGAAAACATGGATTTTCAGGAAAAATTTAGCAAAAAATTTTTGACGTAATTTTGTTGTATAAGTATTTTTTACGTGATCAGTGTATGCAAAACTATAAGTCCCTTCGCGCTTAGTATACCAATAGTGGGACATCCTGTATACGATTTTTTTTTTTTTTCTTGCGGTTTCTCTGTAAGTATGGTTTGTTTAGTATTATTTTCTATATTTTCTTGTATACGTTATGAATGTCAGCGCACATTGCCCTGTCATTTTTTAAACTCGTTTTCTGTTTAAAAAATTACATGATTTTCTAAACATCCAGCGTGAATTTGTACACACACTATTACCAAGATGCAAAGATCGTTGTAGAAGAATCGTCGCCTTACTCCATGACGTGACGGTATTGCCATGACGCGATCTTGAAATTTTACTCTAAACGCGCCTAAAGATGTTTCACTTATATGAATATTAATATTACGCAAATTAAATCATTTCGACCTTCGACGAAGCCTTCTTCCATTACACTGAAACTAAACACTCATAAATAAAGAATAAATAAATGTGATTATTTTTCCGACCCAAATATCGACCAATAGAATTGCACCATT
>CAJQZM010035979.1:0-11290 GCA_907164665.1 Colias nastes | reverse complement strand
TCAAGTTTTTCAGGAAAAATCACTCGCGCTTCGCGCTCGTGATTTTTAAACCTTGACTAAAAACTTGACTCCTTCATTTGTTTGCAACGAACCTATCGGAAAATACCCGATAATTTTGAAGCTCTTGTGGTATTATAAGTGAATATGTTTTAACAGTATGAGCAATATTTTTATTACAATTTTCTTTTATTTTACGTTTAATAACAGTTTTGAATAAATAAATCATGCAATTGAAGTAATCTGCCCTAGCGATACTAGCGCGAGTGAGTGTGATGTCAGAGGCGCATCGAATCCACAGATGTTTCGTGCTAAAATATGTAAACTTCAATAATCTATATCTCAGCCATTTATTGATGGATTTCAAAATTTTTTTCGGCCACTGCTTAGTTTTGATCTATATTTTAACACTATTATGGTGAATATAATATTTTCTATTTTTATAAACTTTTCCATTTTTCCATACTTACAAAATTAATGTCATTGAAAAAAAAATTAAATACATCTGAATTCAGTATTTTCTGATTTTTTCCTTTGTACACGCACTATTACCTAGTTGATTACAAAATTTGAACTTTCTAGGTCATCTGGAAGTGGGTTAGGTTTTGTATATATCTATGAGTCAGTCAGTCTTAAAAATTGCGATTTTTGGATATTAATATCTACGCAACTGTTTAATCTGTATTTATGAAATTTAAGGTTCTTGTTTATCTTGGGGTCCACTTTATGTGTACCAAATTTGGTTTGTTTAAGTTAAATAGTTTTCGAGTTATAAGGGGGTGAAAAGTGGCTCCAAATGGTTCGTGTAAAAATACACACGGCTGCTGCTCGCCAGTTCTCTTCGCTTGAACTCGGCTTGACACGCTGCCGCGTGTCTAGATGTTTTGTAAATTCTAAACAAAATATTTATTTATAACTAAAAACACTGTGTTTAATAATAATTATTGTACGATTCATACACACGCATTCATACAGTCACACACAGCTTATTTCCACAAGGTTTCGTTTGAAGGCAGATTGCAACATAATTTGATATCGCTCAGAACAACATCTTGCGAATGCACATTTTTATTATCTGATGTAATCTCGTGTGAGTCTCATTGTCAGGAGAGAGTTGAACTATTGTACCTACATGGCTTTCACTTTGCTTGTTTAACGTTTAGACCGTAACACTTTCGTTGGCGAGGTCACTTTCGCAGGCTCTTGGTAATGTCCCAAATACACGTAAGCTAATACATTAAAAATGAATAAAAGTACATATAATAGAACCTTGAAATCTGGCTAACGTGATCATTTAAATTATTCTAAATTAGGAACTGACAATTTACGGAGAGTTTTTCCAGGAATATTAAGCCAGACGTCCGCGTCGGGAGTTTTAATTTTGCAATTATTCGCACGTAAGCAATTTTTCTATTTGAAATCTGTCTTTTAATACGGCGATTGTTCATTTGCGTTTGATGGCTTGTGAGCTATGGTAGGCTTTGGTTGTGAGTGAACTTATTAAGATTTTGAAGTAAAGAACTGAAGTAACATTTGCTTAGATTTTAGAGATGCTCTTAAAATTATTATCGATATATTATTCTCACTTCTGAGACTTACCGATTGTAACCTAAACATCATTAAAAGCAGTCTAGCCATTTCTTAGGACATGGAAACAAGTTTGTTTGTGAATTAGTACTGACTACATACTGCATCACATACCTACAAGCTTTTGCTCGCTTCTAAGTAACCCTTCCAAACGACGATAGAAAACCATCAATTTATCAATTTACGTTTATTTTACTATTTCATTAATATCGGTTCCGTCGTTAGGAAGGGTTTCCCGTTTCAGTGACTGACACAATCGCAGAAGAAATCTGTATATATGTACAACGATAAATTTTAAGTTTAATAGTTTTACAGAAAATTATGCTACATTAATAGGAAACCGTTTAGTGGGAGGTTTTTTGATCCATTCCAACGTCAGACGCTTGCAATCTTATAAATGTGTTACCTTATACCTACTAAGCCCGCTGCCGTGCTCTAACGTAAATTAATATCTATATAAAGTAGGTTTAATTAAATTGCCATCTGCACATATTTTATGCCTCATACTATGTTAGAATTTAATGTATGATTGCAGCTTTGTAAAAATACCTACATATATCATAGAAAGCCTTTGATGTTGATGCAACCAGGAAGCAATATTTAGCCACATTGCTAAATGTCAAACAAGTACAACTCAATGGTTCATTACCTAACTAGTTAGTATTCATAGTATGTGAATATTGTCCTAAACTACGTAACACTAGGATGCCCATAACCAGATACCTGCTTGATGATTCGTGAAAGTGAATGCCTCACGGATTCACATGTTTGCGAAACGTATTGCAGAGGATTATTTAATTTAACAATTTACATTTATTTGAATTCGCCTGCTCTTACGTTTACGTTACGTTACGGATTCGTTTCGTAATTTAAGACAAATCTTGGAAGAGTTTAAAATTACTTCCAGAAATTAAACGTTTCCTAAGCCTATGTTGTAATGTTCATTGTATAATTTTAAGAAAAGATCAATTAGGAAAATAATATAGAAACTTCATGATTCGGACACTACCAATATATAAAATAACAATACATATAGAATTCCATCTTGAATTTTAATTTTTATACATCAGATCTACGCACAGGTAATAAATACGAGATAAGAAATTAGAAAAGTAGTTGCTCAACCAGACGAAAAATAACGAAAAGGAATGTTGCAACTTCTTAATTACTGAAATGTCTATAAGTATAAGCTTCGTTGGATAGTTGCGTCTATGAGAAATTGTAGTGGAAAATATGATTGTAAAGTAGAGTTAAAATAAAATAGTTAAATGACAAATAGAGCGTGTATAGCTTTTAAATTAGCGTTGCAATTTCAATATATGAGCTACAGAGTGTCAGTGGCTTTAATTAAGTATGGCCCATTGTCCTCGATGGCTATCCAAATAAAGGGCTTAATTGTCAACAAACCCGTCGCAAGTGATAAATATACTATAGAGTATAGATTATATAAAATGTACTTAACTCCTTCGGAGATATCTCGGAGCCCGAAGAATTTTAATAATTATTGTATTGTTACCATATCTATTAATATACTGTATACCTATATGCGTTTAATATATATCTATAATTTAATTAAACGTGTAAACGGCTAATTTACGTTTTATTAATTATAGATACAAATGTTTTGTTTTCAATGAAGATACTTATTTCTAACTATGCAAGAAATAGTCGCATTGTCTGAACATCTGTGAATAGCGCATTCAACCCATTTTGTGTAAAACAAAGGTACCTATTGAGGTTAAAATTATTGTAGAACCAATTTCCCTGGTGTCATCAACAGCTAAATGATATAACGGTTATAAGATAGGTCCTATGCAGACATTCTATGTAAACCTGTCTTTGTTGTCATTACTTTGTCCAAAATATAATACAATACACTCTCACTTAGAAAATTTGTCGTAGACGCACGTAAAAGTAGATATTTAAATCGACGCGGACGTTCTAATCTTAAGTACCTACAAATTTTTTCTTAATCAGTCTAGATTCAGTTAAAAGACAAAAAATAAAATAAGTATTATCAAGAAGTAAATCGTAGGTGTACAAAAAAGTTTAGTTATAAAATTTCGGAGGGTACGGTTATGTAAAATCTCTGTGATATAGGTGAACAGTTTTCGATGCAGTATCCTGTATTCCGAAACAATGGGCTATGTAATAGTGTTATCCTCGGCACCTATTTATCTTTTTGCCTGATCGCATTGTCAAAATACATGAATAGTTGCACCATGTGCACCCTGTAATAGTGTAATATGTTTTTACTAGGTGTTCTGTCTGTGATATTTTTGTCAGCAGAGCTAATTATTATTCTTCACTACTTAGTATAAAAGAAAGTCGCGTTTTTGTCTCAATGTCCCTTTGTATACTTAAATCTTTAAAACTACGCAATGTATTTTGATGCGGTTTTTTTTAAAGATAGAGTGATTCAAGAGGAAGGTTTTGGTATATAATAATTTATATTTAGACAAAGCAGGCGAAGCTGCAGGCGGTAAGCTAGTTTAAAATATATTGTGCCATAACTACTACTAAAATCACCTGTAAAACCAATCCAAAACAGAGCCCAAAATAATAAAAAAATTACAAAAAATGCATTAAAATCCAATAATACAAATAACAGAATCTCATGAGAAATATTTTATAACTCAAAAGCTGCAGGCTCACTGAGTTACGTATTTCACAGAATACGTTTAATTAAGTAGCTTTTCGTCTGTGGTTTCTGGTATGAATTTAATGTCCTTTTTTTGTGGTGTCTCTCAATGTTAGCCAGAAGGGCTTCTACATTTTAACGCGGACGCGTGGGTGAACTGAAGGTTCACCCTGGTAGCGACATGCGCAAGGGCGTCCCCCCTGGATGGGGATCTCGAACCTCGGCTTGGGCTGTTGCTTGAGTGGAGGAGACCGGAAGGGCCCGAGTCGGACGGGACTCGGGACTCTATCCTTCCTCAGATTTCCAACTACCTGTGTACCGAATTTCATTTAAACCGGGTCAGTGGTTTAAGCGTGAAGCAGAAACTACAATATTAGCACTGATAATATAATACTATACCTACTATATTAGTTACGATATCTACCATGCATTTATCAGCTTCATTCGGTTCATTATTTACTCTCGAGTGATAGTAGTATGGATTCCCGGACTCTGCCTCACTAGCGTGAGGCAGAGTCCGGGAATCCAGTGCCCGAGAATACAGTGAGGCAGTATTCTATTAGCAGCATAAACATTATTTTCTAGACTGGGATGAATCTTTTTCATATGTTTTTGTAATTCTAGTGTATCCATGATATTACTGTTATTAGCAGATTATTACAGTACCAATCTATTCAATGGTTGTCATAGGAATGTTCAATTATAGTGTTTTGTATAAGATTAAATAGGAAGTTTGTAAGGAAATAAAAAATAGTAAATTGCATACAATTTGTTTTATTTAATTTTATAATGTTTCCTTTAGTTACATATACACAAAATGCATTAAGCATAACACATAAATCTAAAACATAACACACATTATAACCTTAACTACTATAGTCTACAGTAACATTTCTATTTTTATCTATTTCAATAATATTATCAAACTCAGCATAAACAACACAGTTAATACAACCTTAAAAATTATTACAAAGCACATATATCCAAAAAAATAATAATCAAATATATTCATAACTAAAATTTTTGAAATATAAATATCGTTTTAGCTGAAATTGCCATCGAGTTTATAATGACCCAACGGTAATGTATCTATATTGTTTGGTAGAATGTACCGCTTGGCATCATTAAAGGATAAACATGTTTTATTTATTTCTTGTGTAAAAATTGTATGCTTTAATGATTTAAATCTATACATTTTACAATATTGAACGTTTTTATTAAACAAACATGACTTATAATTATCTAAAGTTAATTTTTTTGTGACACACTTATTAACACCCTTTGCCTTAGTAATAATTTTATCATCAACCTGTAACGCATACATTTTTGATCGCAGACCTACAAATTCCATAAAAATTCTACCACAGTTTTCATCTTTGAAATAACCTATTTTTTTTTTATTTAGTTTAGGAAAATTATAAAACCGGCCAAGTGCGAGTCGGGCTCGCGCACAAAGGGTTCCGTAGCAGCAAATATAATAAATTACAGTTAAATCAACCTATCTCAAAAACTATAAGAGATACTTTGATCAAACCAAAAATCGTTGAAAGAGTTAATTAGCATGCATCACCTCTATTTTTTTTAGAATTTTATACCCCGTAGTTATAAAAATAGAGGGGGGGGGACATACTTTTTACGACTTTGAGAGCTGATATCTCAAAAACCGTTCACTTTAAGAAAAATGTTTTTTAGAAAACTTTATATCATTTTAAAAGACCTTTCCATTGATACCCCACACGGGTATGTACATCGAAAAAAAAAATTTCATCCCTCAGTTACATGTATGGGGGGCCCCACCCCCAATTCTTTTTTTTACTATTTAGTGTCATATTTTTGTAGCGGTTCATACAACACATATTCCCATCAAATTTCATCACTGTAGTACTTATAGTTTCCGAGTAAATCGGCTGTGACAGACGGACAGACGGACAGACGGACAGACGGACATGACGAAACTATAAGGGTTCCGTTTTTGCCATTTTGGCTACGGAACCCTAAAAAACGTTGTTAGCATCATAATCTGATGTATCGAAATATGTATTAATGTCCAGTTTTATATCATTATAAAAGTTACTCGTAAATATTTGATAAATGAGACTGTCGGTATCGGTGTATAGCAATTTCAAATTGGAACCAAATTTATCTTGCATGTAATTGTAGTGGAAATCATACATAAGCGTTTTAGATATATCCAATATACAAAATCCTAGATAAATAGGTTTATTATAAATTAACTTTGTTTTGTTTAATTGAATTGCAACAAGACTATCAGAAAAAATTGAAACACTGTGAAAATGTGGTTGAGCAATTAAATCTCCAGCTCCCAATACTTTACCCCGATTTTCCCAATGAGTTAACAGTTTAACATTTACACGTTTTTCAATATTTTCCATAGTCTTACCAAAAACAGCGTTGTTCATTAGTTTATAAAAATCTTTCTCAAAATCTGAAATAGCTTGGGTTCTCAATTGTGTATTTAAGTCTATATATTCTTTTAACCATGGAGTCTGATTAAATTTTAATATTCTATGAATTTTTAATAATTTTAACCCCATTTTTAAGCATTGAATTAAATTTCTATAATGTATAATATATTTGGATTTGTTTTTTAAGTTTGGAATCAATCTAATTTCTTTAGCGTCACCTACAGGTATGTTTTCTGGACAAAGAGGTAAATCGGAATGTTTATCATGCAAATCAACCGGATACTCAAGATCTACCTCCAAGATAAATCCTATCTCTGAAGAATAACTAACATTAAAATCTGTATCGGGGGAAGCCCACTCAAAATTACCTGTAGGTAGATATTGGGACATAGCCCAACCATACAGGTTATTGGCATCGAAATACATTAAAAATGAATCTTTATCTTTTGAGTTATAGTTGGACATATAAACATTATTTGCTTTTGCATAGCGAGTGCTACACTGTGAAACACCTCCACGTATTCCTGATTTAATAAAAGCAATCATCTCAATATCTGTAAGTAATTCTAACTCGATTCTAGTATGTTTCAACATAGCATCCCAACTTAATCCAGGAGCTGTATAGTAATGGGCGGGATCTAAATCATAAGTTTTTATGCAAACACATCTAAAATTTTCAAAAATATCTGCTAACAATAATACATCGGTTTTTAAATAAAGATTTGAATAGTCCATCATATTTTTACATTTAAAATGATTCCAAACGTCTTCCGCATGGTTGTAATCTTCATTAGAAATAAAAGAATCTGTGAGAGTACTGTAAAATTGTGATTGCATTGGAAGTTGATATTGGTTTAATGCATCAAAATCTTTAACAAATTCATATGGAAATACACCTTTTTTAGTTAGTCGTTTAAAGTCTTCTAAATTAGGGAAACATTTTGATAATTCTTTAAAATCATTATCGTTTAAATTTTTTGCTAAGGTATCTAAGCTACTGGGTAAAAATTTAAGTGAATCCACAAAACGTAAAGTAACATTACTGTTATTGATTTTAATTATCTTTGAAAATGATATATATTTTTCTTTATTTTGTGGGAGAACTTCTACCTGACCTTCATCAAAGTTTAATGCATGTACAATGAAATGTGCATCATAATGACTTAAATTGTGCAAGAAGACTGGTATAGTGTAAGGTACTCTAAATTTTTCTGAACAAACTTTATGCACGACCCCAATAAATTTCCCAGTAAACCAATCATGGTAAAACACTGAATCCCCATTCAAATTTTTATTACAAACATAACAGTGTTCAGATTTGCTAACTATATCTTGTTCTATTTGTGATAAATTATTAGAAGCTTTTTGAAAACCAATTTTCTTCACAATTATTTTCAGATTATCTTTTAACGATTCCATAAATTTTAAAGCACAATTTTCACCAGTATATGTTACATATTTAGACAATTTATCATCGTAAGAACATTTAATGTAATATCCAAAACTATAAACATTGTGTTTTTGTACATTTATCGTATGTGATTTTGTAGGGTCATTTGAACACGATGCTAAAGGACTTAAAAAAGCCTCAAAATCCGCATATATAACAAAAGGTAACTTCAGTTTACGTTGGAATTTATCAAAACTTAATTTACTTTCAGATACAATATCACCCCACCAATTTCTTTTATTTTTATCAACGCTTGGTATTTGTGTACATATATGTCTGCAATCATTTTTTTGATGGTTATTCAAACGTTCATATGTTGAAAAATACTGTAAACAAAAGTCACATAGATATATAGCTTCCTTCGATTTTGAAATTTGATTACTTATTAATCTTGACATATTTTTTATGTAACAATAATGACCGATTTTACCCTGTGTCAAATATAATAAATTTATATGAGTCTGCATTTTGTTCTTTGTAAAATACAAGGGTCCGACAATACTATTTTTTTTTCTTTGTTCATTATATTCTAGACCAAAAACATTAATACTAATATTGTTAAGACTTTCAATTTTGTGAATATCGTTTAATTTAACTGGAAATGTAATATTACCGAACTTCAATTTATGACTGTGTTTGGTGTATGATGATACTCTATCCGAATTTTTATGTATTGGAAACAAAGCGGATAACAGTGCCCACTTAAAACAGGCGTTATCTGTGTTTTTAACATTTATAACAGCTTTTTTTATTTTTATGTCATGTGGTAACTCAATATAAGATTTTCCTCTTAAAGGGTTAAATTGATTTATATTCATATCCAAATGTAAAATTTTTTTCAAACTCCACCCACTATCCTTTTTCTCGAATGAATTTATATAATTAATAAAAGAATTCGTTACAGTAGTATAAAATATATTTAAATCATCGCCGGTGCAAACAATAAAATTCATTGATTGAAAATCAAAAGTGTTATTTATATTTTTTGTCTCCTGCACAAAGTCACCATATAAAATAAAATTGATTTTTAAAATTGTTTGCTCTTCTATAGACTTATTTATTAACGTAAATATTGTATCTTTGATTGAAGCAAGAAATAAATCTGGTGTCTCAAACTGTAAAAAATTTTGATTTTCGGAAGTTACTCTATAAGTTATTATTCTATTACCGAACGCAGTCTCAATTATCTTAACATTAGGTTTTATTGAATGTTGTATTTTATCTACGTTATTTTTGTGTACATTGCTTCTCAGATGATTAGCAAAATATTTTTTGGAAACACTTATATTACAAATACTACAACATTTCGTCTTGGAATTAATACCTTCATTCGATGTTGATGGTTGTTGTGAAGTCCGTGAAAAATCAATTTTAGTTGCAGATTTTATCCTTTTGATGTCATCAGAATTAACATCAACTTCTGCTTTCCTTTTGGTTCCCCGTCCCGTTTGTTCCACCCTAAAAAAAAAAATAAAATAAAAAAAAAATAAAAAAAAATGTTATTTACTTCGACTGCTTAAAATACAAATAAGAAAGAAAAAAGATGATTATAAAAAATATATACTCACAATTTTCCATCGAATTCATCACATAGCTCCATCAAACTTTGATCATGAAATGAGTGATTTAATTCATTTCTTTCTATTTCATCACAAACGTTTAAAAGTTCATTTGTATCAATAGATAGGCTTGTCAATTCAAGATCCATTTCATTGAAAAAAAAACACTAACACATTCTTCAGACATTTTAAACACTATATTTGTTTCACAACTGCTTTCTTGTAACACACTTTTTGCCTTAATGCTCAATGGTCTTCAACATAATCAAACCTCCATTTTGTTATTTGTAATAAATTTCTACGCGTTGACCTGTGGTTGAATTCGAAACACAATATACTAAGGATGCGTGCAGGGATATTTATATAATAGATTTGGGAAGGGGCTAGCACGACTTTGGAATCATTATCTTATCTATAAGGATTTCCGAAAAATGAATACATTAACATACTGAACTAACAAACAAAAACAACAAACATAGTTAAGCAATCACTTATGTACTTATAATTATATTGACAATAATTTGGGAATCATTATCTTCGGACTTCAGTTTGTAGTGAATATTGCTTAATGTATGCTTAATGCATTTTGTGTATATGTAACTAAAGGAAACATTATAAAATTAAATAAAACAAAAATCGCCTACCAATGCATATACACATACCTGCATTTATTATATGCAATCTCGACCCTGACTCACAGCCAGGTTCTCATTGGGTAGCTATTCATATCAACCACGAAAGAGTTGGAGACTATTTTGATTCCTTTGGACGTAAACCGATTAGAGTAATAGCGGAATTTTTAAGAAGAAATTGTCGCATGTGGGACTATAATACTGCTAGAATTCAGGATATCTATTCCGCGTTTTGTGGAGAGTATTGCGTTGTATATTTGTACAAGTTCCGGGGGCTGAGATTGGAAGATTTCCTTACAAATTTTTCGTATGACTCACCAAGAAATGATATGACACTTGTTAAATTGTATTGTAGTGTAATGCGGGTGTAAATAAAGAAATAATATGTTTTATTTTCAATCAACTCCTTTACAATCCTTGTCCTGCCGTAACAAAGTTCGATACATCAGATTACCCGGAAAAACAATTAGGTTAGGTTAGGTTAGACTTTGATAAACAACGCACGAGCCGAGCGAGCAAAGCGAGCGTGCCGCGGCAGCGGCCGGCGAGTGCCAGAAGCGAATCGCTTTTTTAAAAAAGCAACAATTATAATAATATAGTAGGATAATATATAAATATAGTTATAGGATTTTAGACGTATTTTTTCTTGAATATAATAATACATCGTTTGGTTAGAATAGCGAGGTAGGTCGTATCAAAGAAATTTAATACAAAAGCAGTGATAAGCGAGGTGCACAATGAGTAATAGATATGAACACCGATAGATAATAGGAAAAGACAAACAACCGGTGGGTCATTAGCATCCCATTAATGACCCATCGATTAACTCTTATCTAATTGATATTTGATAAGAGTTAATCGATCTGCACACCTCAGCTATCTTTGGAACCGTGCATCCTATCGCTTCGGGAGTGAGTGCTATCGACTCAGCGTGGCCGCTTTAGTGGGAAAAGAGTCCAAACTTTTTTTTTTTTTTTTTTTTTTTTTTTTTTTTTTTG
>CAJQZM010035978.1:0-29394 GCA_907164665.1 Colias nastes | reverse complement strand
AGCTACTGAGCCCCTCCGCCGCGACAAGGCCTGGACCGTTGGGGGGACGTAATTTTATACTACCGCAATAAGAAATGATTTGAAGTAATACTATTTCTTGTGAGTTATTGAAAGGTTCATTGTACTTATGAAAACGTTTACCTATTGTTTAAATAAAATATGTATAATATTATGGATTTTATGTGCAACTCATCTCTTTTTATATCGTTATGAATATATGATAAACTAGCTGTTGCCCGCAGCATCGACTGCGTGGAAATGATACATTTTTATGGTACAAACTTTCATCCCCTATTTTATGCCATTGGGGGTAGAATTGATCAAAATCCTTAGCGGATGCCTACGTCCTAACATCTACTTGCAATCCGTCCAGTGGTTTGGGCTGTGCGTTAATAGATCACTTATATGTCAGTCAGTCAGTCACCTTTGATTTATATATATACTAGCTTTCCACCCGCAGCTTCGCCCGCGCAGTCAAAGAAAAACCCGCATAGTTCCCGTTCCCGTGGGATTTCCGGGATAAAACCTATCCTATTTCCCGGGATAAAAAGTAGCCTATGTCCTTTCTCGGGTATCAAAATATCTCTATACCAAATTTCATGCAAATTGGTTCAGTAGTTAAGGCGTGATTGAGTAACAGACAGACAGACAGAGTTACTTTCGCATTTATAATATTAAAAGTATGGATTTATATAGTACATATTATTATATCAACGTGTCGTTTAAATACACGTAGTGATAATATAGTACATATTGTACTTTTTTACAAATATTAGTATCTTGATGGAATTATGTCCCTTGTGAAAATACGTATGTAGATGAGTGATAAAGCAAAATTAATATGAGCAACGTTAAACGCATGCAAAATTGGTTAGTGCTGTACTTTAAATTTAATAAAGTTTTATGATGTATAATTTTGGGTATCAGAATTCCGTATTCAGCAGATTCCGCTGTAATGCGAGTGTTCAAAGTTAATTTAATTCAAGGATTTCCCTTTGTAGTTAAAAGTCAGCTTTAAATTGAAGACCACCAAAGGTTTCGAGTTCATATTATTGTAAAGTACTAAGCATACCACACACATGTATATGTCATGTATCCTTCTAATGCTTGAAAAAATGTAACTTTGCACAAATGTAATATCGACAAAAAACCGATGTACGTACTTATATTTAAAGTACCTACTTACCTACCACTAACAAGTCTTTTTTAAGTGTTAATCTCTGATATATTAAGGTCAAATAACTAAATATCTCAATCGTATTTAATACAAGGGAGATGTAGAGTTAAGGGAAATGTTTCGGAAAAACTTCTTTTAATTAATATACAAAATATATTGTATTTGGTCTATTTATTAAATATATTAGTGCAGATATTACTTGGTACGGCTCTGCTTACCTTAGATAGACACATAATATGGTTTATAGCAATATGGTAGTGATCGGACCGCCTCCTTGGTACAGTGGCAGACGTATCCCGGGTTTAATAAAAATAATCACTCGGTCTGGCAGTATAGAGAAGCCTGTTCGTCTACTTGTCCGTGAGGAAAATTGATCAGGGAAGCAGATGTATAATAATATAATATCTGCCCCATCAATTCGTTCAGGGATCACGTAAATTTCCACCGGTGAAAGAATTTTTGTATTCGGTCCAGGTAGTTCTAAAGATTATCGCGTTCATACAAACAAACTCTTCAGATTTATATGATTAGTACCTACACATACAGATTA
Source organism: Colias nastes (assembly GCA_907164665.1). Lineage (NCBI taxonomy): Eukaryota > Metazoa > Arthropoda > Insecta > Lepidoptera > Pieridae > Colias > Colias nastes. The sequence goes on along the minus strand of CAJQZM010035978.1, from coordinate 27,667 downwards.
TTTTACTGATAAGCTCAGATATTTTACATCAATTTTCTTTAGTGGAAAATTCACGGAAAAATAATCCCTATTTATCGAAGCAATAAAAACCTCATTACCAATTCTAAATAAATGCATGAGTGTGAATTAAGTACATAATTACTTTAATAGCGTCGTTCATTCATCTTATAACATTCGCGGAGTACACGTTGAATGTCCGTGATGACTGATGACTGATTCTGTACTGAGAGCGTTTCTTAGAATATGCGCAGGAGTCGAACTGCGCAAACGTTCCGACGGTTTAGTGGCATTTGGTGCACGGATGTACGAAATATTGCATAGTGAGTAGATTTTGATCATTTTTTTTGTGTGAAAAGTTGTTTGAAAAATGGTTTAGTTGGTTATAGGTTTAGAAAATTGATGTTTATGTCGTATTAAATAAATGTCATACTTAATTATATATAATATGTACTTAGTTAAAATAATATTAATTGGATCAATATAAACACAGAAATAATTTTTCACGGTTTCCTATATAATATTGGTTTAGATTACACAAATAACTTATATTTATTGAAAAGGAAAGAAAATATATTCTTTAATAAAAAAAATCCTTATAAATGGCTTTTCTTATCTCATAAATAGAATTCACTTATTTAACCAAGTGCGACGTGAAATTGTACTATTTATTTTAATGATTAAGTAATACGATTGTTATTATGTTTTTATCGAATTTATGTTTTTTTATATATTATGAATTAATAAATAAAAAATAAGATACCTTATTAATTTATTATAATAATATAATTAATGTTTATTAAATAAATAAGTTTATTATTATAAATTTTACGTTAATAATTGAGTAATGAAAGGTAATATTTACTCAAGTACGAACATAAATATTAAGATACAAATACTTCTGTAGATCTCTAACAATATTTTAGCATATTTTATTTGAGTGTATGATATATATAATTTGACGATAAAACATTTTTGCTCTCATAAATAAATTAATAATATCTATTTAATTTCCTCTGCGAATATCGATTACATATTTTACTATGATGTGTGAAAAAATTGTTACGAATTAAATATCTGCCTAATTTTTAGGAATTTAGTTTAAAATAGCAATTTACAATAATGGTTAGAAATGTAATTATTTTGTTCTGTAAAGTTAAGAAACAATAGTATTTAAATAATGCGTATCTACGTTTAATAACATTCTTTGCATGCATATTTACATGGGTTGAGCTCTTTGATAAAGTGCTATAAAATTAGTATTCATTATGTTTTGAAGTGCGTACGTGAATGTTTATAAAATGATATTTTGTTTAAATGAACGTAATGTGACTTATTTTTTACATTATTATTGGATTTTAAATATCATTACATAAGTAATATAGTGGAATATACATTTAAAAATTGCAATATATCATATTGCATTCATTCGATTCGATGGATCAAATATAAATTATGATTCCCAATAACAGTAAATAATATAGTTTTTGTTGTTAACCTTTTATATAATTATTTTATTCAAATCTTTCTGTGATTGTTAACAGTATGTCAGTTAAATAACATCACTATTAAACTAAAAGTAGGTAATTTCCCTTTGAAAGGAAAATCGTGGGTTTATGTAAAAAAGACAATGCGGTTAATCACCTGAAACTTGTTCTGTTGAGGAAAAAAATGAAAAGTCTTTTACTCGTTCATCAAAGGAATGCAGTAGAAAATATATTATTTACGAAGATTACTGATCTAGTATAATGTCGTAATAGTTAAAAATATTTAATTACATGTATGTACTCACTTACTTTAAGCATTTCGAGAATTTGAAAAGATATCTCTATGTACGATAGGGCAAAGTTTGAATTAGATCTGATAGAAAATGGGACAAAATCGAGTCGTCGGTTGGGTCAAATGGGACAAATAAGTCAGGTTTGATACAAACCTACAGGTGAAGTTAACCCTAGATAGCTAACGTTCGTCAAAATGACGAATACTGAATCAATACATCGCCATCTCTTTTTAACCGTTTCGGTTGTGCGCATGCGGTGTGAAACCAACTCAGTGCGAGCCAAGCTGCGTCGAACTGCGGTCGCGATTTGGCGGTAAGTTGCATAGTTTTTGAGATACCTACTACTCACTCGTCATTTTGACGAATGGTTAGCTTACGTGTAACTTTTTATAAATATTATTAGTGATGATTTTTACTTGTTTTGTTTTAGTTATTACGTTCAAAGTACAGAATGGCAGGGAGTTCGAATATCACAGATGAGGTGTTTGCTCGGGCGTTCTGCTATGATGGGCCACTTACTTTGTTGTCATATAAACCAAAGCCGAGCAAGATGGTTTACTTGCTTTCGTCGTGTGACGAAAACAGAACCATAAACCTAACATGATTGAATTCTACAACGCCACCAAAGGTGGGGTGGATACATTTGATCAAATGTGTTCAAAAATGTCGTGTCAAAAACCGCAAGACCAATAGATGGCCAATGTGCTTGTTCTATGATATGTTGAATATATCTGGTATCAATTCATATATTATTTATTGTCACAAGGTAAGCCCTCACCTCGAAGAAAATTTATGATACGCTTACATGAGCAACTTGTGGAGCCTTGGCTAAAACATCGTCTTGAAATACCAACAATGCCGCGAAGAGTAAAGGAAATAATCAGAGAAGTATTAGGTGTGAATGAAGAGGTTCCGGCTGAAGGACAAAGTCAAGATCAACTTCCATCTGGTTTGGACTCTCAATCAGACTTCGAAAATGTACCTACAAGGAAAAGAAATATTTGTGGCTTGTGTTCCTATAAAAAAAGAAGTATGACAAAAACGTTTGCAACTGTTGCAAAGTGGCCATTTGCGGCGAGCATTCAGTTGGATTTTGTCCTAATTGTGCCAATAAAATATAATTTTTTATTATAATAATACAAACATACATATTTTTACTTATATACTAAATAAAAATAATATAAGAAAAAAATGTAAAAGTTCCTGATTTAGTTGATTTAAGATTTATCTCATTTTTGATCTCTTGTAACTATGTGCCATTAAGATTTGTTATTTTGTACTTAAAACTCTAATAAATATTATATTTTGTTAAAAATATCTTTAATTTATATCCTGTAGTTTCTAATATAAAAATAATATCTGATTTAATTACATTAAATTTCATTAAAAACATATTTTAAATTTGTTCGTCAAAAAGTCGAATGGTTAGCATCTCATGGTATTCTAGTAACGTTAGCTATCTAGGGTTAATAAAAGCGTGTAAAAAGCGTAAGAATTAGATCTATATATCTATTTTATCTTCCTGGGGTCTCATAATATGTTCACAAATCGCATCTTTTTGACAAATGAATTCTTCATTCGTTCTAGTAGCGCTTTCTACGCCTGTCAAACTAAGGCTTATAATATAATAGTCTAGAACCCAAAACTTCTCGGTTATTCATACAAAATTATTACAGTAGAATTTCAGTTTATTTATGTATCATATTACAGATAGGCATGTATGTATTAGCGATAAAAAGTAACATGTGTATGTGATACTCTAACTTCTTAACTATCTCCAGAAAAAATCAATCGTTCAGTTGCGACGTTAAAGAAAGACAAACAGACACTTTGGCATTTATTATATTATATTATAATAGGTATATTGTGAATATTACATTACTAGGGATTATTCCATCAAAAGTACTATAATAATCTCACGTGAATAACTGCTAATAAATGATGTAACAAAAGCGTGTTTAACCAATAATTAACATTTTAATAAAAACATAAAGTTACCTACAGCGAAGCTATTATGCTAATTAAATGTTTGGTCACGACTTTACATCTCTGTTCTGTGTAAAAGCACCTTTAATATTTAACTATGTCGTTAAATATGTTTGTGTGGTTTGTATAGAGTGAACGAAATTTAATGGAACTCAAAGTTGAAGAGACTAGACTGTTTCGAACTTTGGATAGAAATAATTAACAGAGTCGAGTAGTGTTCATATGAAATTGTTTAGAATATTCATATTACATATATGTTCTACTGAAGGAGTTTATTTAATATTATTTTTTTTTAATGAAATAAATGTAATGTATTTTTTTTATAAATAAATGGTTCGGGTATCATAGCTGAATAGTTATAAAACGAAATATGTATAGGGAAAATATTTAAACAGAAAAAAAAAAATTGTCAAGAACTACTATTAGGTATCTCTACATATAATTTTAAAATTACTTTGTAGAATATAATAAATTCAACTCGATATAAATAAACCTGCATTTACCTTTATGAAAATAAAGTAAATATTGGATCGGAAAAATCGTTATAAAACATCGCACAAAGGAATCTATAACACCATTCACTTCTCGGCAACTTGCAATTTTCTCGAAGAGAAATATTTACGTATTAGAATAATATTAAGAATGGTATACCGTTTATAGTTTGCGCATTAATATTTCATAATAGTTTCCTTATTTTAAACTTAAGAAGGAACAATAAAACACAATAGATACTTATTTTAATTTATTTTATATCGTGTCTCATTGAAATTCTAATTACGAAGTTCGGAAGTCTTTAACCGCCGGGAATTTGACCTTTGTGGTAAAGAAAAGTACGAGGAAAATGGGCGACCAATATTATAATATGTATACCTACTTATTACCGACTGTATTCATTTGTGATAAAACATGCATAGGTGAATTCGCATTCATTATTTTACTTTTTTATATTTTGTTTGTAATTTCCATTGACTAATTTATAATAAGTCTTAATTTTTATCTTTTTTTGGTGAGATTAACAGAATAGTTTTAAAAATTTATAAGTATTCCATAAACAATATCTGCTTAGGAGAGCCGAAGCGAGCGCCTTCCTTAAAATTAAAGACTGCAGTAAATTATTTTATGGTTTCCATTGAAAACTTTTAAACTAATACCTACTACGAAAAATGATTATCAAAACTATCAACAGAAATATAAGTTTTCGGAAGTGCATAGTACAACGGAAACAGGTTAGAAAATATATGAGAAATATTTTTTAATATAGAGTTAGTGTTTATAGGTTACACGATTTGCTAAATTGAATACAGTACAAGTGCTATTAAAACAATTAAATTACTATCGAGTAGTACTTACAGGTGTTAATTGGGTCAATGAGGCGGTTAGTACGGATAAACAATAATATTTATACGCAATAGTTGAGGTTTTCTTCTAAATGCACATAATTGTCAACTAAATGCTTGGCATCCGGTGTTTTTGGAGGAATGTTATGGATATCCTATTTTTTAAACGTTGTGTCGTAATAATAAATCGAACTATTGTGAACATAGAAAATAACTCATTTTCTCGCACAGACAGCACTGAAAACGCTATGTTCGAATATACTACACGAAATTGAACAATTATTATTAATCTGCGAATTATATATATGTATTTTAAAGCCAATTTCACGGGTTCGACGTCGTTAAAAGTATTATAGAAGAATGTCGTCTGTTAAATAATCATAAAACGCACGTGTATGTTTTAATGAGTAGCAAATAAAACACTGGAAAGAGGCGTTAACAGTTTGAAATCGTGTTTCAGCGTATAATATCTATATGGACTTGTATAGATTTATAATATCTGTGTACTCACAATTATTACGCATATGACAAGATGAAAAGGCAATTCCTAGTAAGCTCTCAAAATTTACTTATTTTGATTGTATTAATTAACGCCATAATATTTATCATTAAAATTATGCTACCAAGAAGATAGAGTTGGTAAGAAATTCATCAGTAGTATAATTTTTAATATAATTCCTGTGCTTCCAATTTGAAATTTAGAAATGATTTAAAACGCGATTTATTACGTAATTTGAAATTTGTAAAATATAACCCAATAACACTAACTAACTAGATTTTCGCCCGCGGCTTCGCCCGCTTTGTCTAAAACCTAATAAATTATAATATAGGTACTAAAACGTTCCTCTTGAATCACTCTATCTATTTAAAAAAAACCGAATCAAAATCACTTGCGTTGTTTTAAAGATTTAAGCATTATGTATGCTGGACATAAGGACACGGGGACAGAGAAAGCAACTTTGTTTTATACTACATAATATTATGTAGTGATATCACAAGTTTTGGTCATCTCTTGATTCTTTAACACCAAATTTAAATGCAAATTTAGTACATAATACACTTATTGTAAATTCTAACGTTAAACCCATTATAAAATTGTAAGTACTACCAATAAAATTTCACAGTTAAATTAGCCATTAACGATAACTGTACTTTTGCAATACTATTTACAAATTGCGTTATGACCTTGATGCTTGAACGAAACCCTGAGTATTATACAATCTAAATAATATTTAATTTGTAAACTGTTTGTAAATTGTAGGAAAGTAAAAAATGTACATTGAAAATTTATTTATAAGAGTAGGGTGACAAATCAACATCGAGCTATGCTGCGCTGTACTGCGCTGTGCTGTGCTGTGTTTCTTAAGCTACGTTTTTTAAACAATTAAACGATGCTGCGCTGTGCTGTGCTGTGTTTCTTAAGCTACGTTTTTTAACCTTCCTATACTCGCGCGTTGGTCTGTGAGACCGACGAAACACATTTTCGTAATTATTTTATGCAGGTAAATCCTGTGAAGTCGAGTTCCTTGCTAGTTTCCAGATTTGGGGCTAACTTCATTTTAGTGCAGGTTGCGTGGTCGGCAGAAGTTCACGTATCATAGCATTTGGCGCCAATCGGTCCATGAGACCGACGCGAGTATAGGTGCAACTTTTTGTGTAAGTATTAATATTATATATTTTGTACATTTATATATTTTTTAAGACTTTGAATACTTTATGAAGTATGTATAGTAAAATATATGTATGAATGTTGCTCTAAATTATATTTTGACCAATTTTTTAGGCCATACTTCATGTCAAAATGAACGATGATCAAATCAGATTGTTGCTGGAAGAATCAAGTTCTGGTTCTGCTATGAAGACGAAAATGACAGTGAGGTGGAAGACAACGTGGAGGTACAAGAAGAGACATACGACACCGAGCAAGACGATGACAATGAAGAGATATCTGAAGTTCCCGTGATTTTTACTTGGGAAAAGATGGACAGGCAAGGCTCAAAACTAAGCCAAACATAGATAAATATGTGCTTTGATATGTTTATTATTATTACTTACAAGTTTATTTTGTTTTGAAAAAGAAGTTCTGTTTTTAATTTAGTTTTCCCTAGTACTTAAGAAAAACATCTCAAATTCGAGGACTGATTTGTTATAGACTATAAGTCAGTAAAATAATTAAAAGACTAAGTATGATCAATACTATTTTGTTTCAGTACATCCTAAACTTTAAAAAAATTGTTATAGTTTTCGGTTTTCTTAGTAAATATATATAGTGTAGGGGTAAACACTATCGGTCTGTGACACCGTGCGTGAGTATAGGTGTTACAAAAATTGGCGCGAGTATAGGAAGGTTAACAATCTAGCTCAGTATAAAGTAATCAGCAGCTCGTGTAGTCGTTTATCTCGTCAAATATGACCCTATTTTCAAAAAAACGTAAACATTACGACATAGTTGAATCCGATGAAGATGAAAGTGAAGAAGAAGCGGATATGGATATTTTATGTGTTATTTTGTCGTTAAAAGAGTCCAGTCACGGTAGCTTGTTACCTCACACCATACGTGAAAAATACGGAGAATTTTAATGAATTTAATGCGGCGATGGAGGGGCACGCAGCGAGCTCCATAAAAACATAGCACAGTTCGGCACAGCGCGGCTCAGCACGGCGGGTAGCGCGCCTCGCTCGAGACTGCTGCGTTTTTAAACAGAGCGTAGCCTCACACAGCGCAGCACAGCATGGTTTGTTTGTATCCTCATTAAAATATTAAACGAGCGAGTTGACCAAACACAGCACAGCGCAGTACAGCACAGCATAGCTCGATGTTGATTTGTCACCCTACTTGGGCCTTGGGCCTGGTGATCTAGGTACAATAGAAACTGAAGCCAAAAATAGAGTTTTTAGAATTTTTGTCTGTTTGTTTGTATGTATGTCCAGAATAATCTCAAAAAATACTGCATGGATTTAGACCAGAGGAAGGATAGGTTTTATCCCGGAAATCCCACGGGAACGGGAACTATGCGGGTTTTTCTTTGACTACGCGGGCGAAGCCGCTGGCAAAAAGCTAGTCGATAATAAACTATAAACGTCTTTGTGAACTGTGTATACTGTATTCATACTTTCAATGGGATAATTTACAATTTGTATTGTACAATAGTTCATTTCTCACGGCTAAATTCGTTAGCAGCCATGGTTCTTTTGGCAGTATATTAAAATGATTGTAAATATTTAGTCGGGATATATTATTTTAAGTGATCAGTTAAGCTCTTGTATATAAATTTACAAAATTAAATATACCTAAATATTATGTTGTAATAGCTGTGGATATTTTTGTAAATAATTCTCAATATAAAGTTGAAAAGTTTGTAAACAAGACTCATGAAAATGACACTTCAACTTTTTAATGATCGCTTTGTACCTAAATGTTAAAGAAATTGTGGATGTAATTTATTATGGAGGTTTTGTTTCACGTGATTAAATACTTAAAAAGTTTCATTCATATTAATTAATAATCGGTGATAAGCTATATGGGTAAAGTAATTCATATGGATACTAACATTTATAGCTAGAGAGGAAGATGAATATTTTACTGAAAAGAGCAAAAAAATAATTTAAAAAGTGAGAAGAATCTTAAACGTTTGCTTGAATAGTTACGCCACTACGCTCGCAAAAGAGTACTTATCAAAGCAATATTAATATGTGAACTATTTTATAAACAAAATCTCTACATTAACAAACAAGGACATGACATTCTATTTTCGTATAGTTTTATTACATGAAAATAATAATCTTTTGTTAAACACAGCTAGCAATCGTCATAATATTATCGCATTAAAGCCTGAACAGGGCCTAAATAAACATATTTTAATTTTCCTGTATAAAACAGATAACTTATTTAAATAAGAGATTATTTAAATATATAATATTCGTCTAGTAGATAGACTGAAGTGAGTGGTGATTTTACTTTGGGTACAGTTTTGGTGCAATACCTAATAGAGTTAGTGTTATGATGTAATATAAAATAAATGTTTGAGATCTATTGTGGTAATGGATAGTGCTGTAGTAAAATTGCCGGAAAAAGAACCCATTCAGGAAAAGAAGAAGAAGTAAGTTCTTTTAAGGTTGTTGGTGAAAATTAGTGAGATATTAATATAGTTTACCTTGTTGTAATTTCATTCTTCATTGCTTCTGAATACTTTTTTTTGGGTGAAACACTTTCGATCTTCACTTTATATCACGGATTATATAAAACACACATGTCATGTGTGCGTGCGTGTAGAAGTATAGTGTATATATGTGTGCACGTGCAGTAACATATTATTTTTATTAATCTTACTACAGAAAAAAGGATGATGCGACGTAAAATTCTACGACTCTTCTTCTTTCTTCTTCGACTATGTATATGTTATTTATATATACATATATAACGAGAGCATTCTTCTCTCTTCTGACAAATTAGTTACATGTTATTGCAATGTTATTGGTATAGTTTACTAACAGTACCTACAAAATCAATGACTTGTTCTCAAGCCTCGATAAAAAACTCATTTTACGGTCGCTTTAAAGTTAATATTGTATTCAATATCGACAGAAAGCAGTCGACCTCAAGGCATTATTGATTGGTGTCGTGTTATTTACCGCTTGCAACACTGCAGAATACACAATGCTTACACGTTTATAACAAACTCGCTTTTCGCCCGCGTCTTTGCCCGCGTTGTCAAAGAAAAACTTTTTCAATTGTCCTGTTTTTAAATTTGGTGTTTTATTAAATTGTTGAGATGTTTATTGTATATTTTTTTTATTTTTTACGTTTTTTTTAATATAGAGATCAATATAACAATAACGATCGAAAATGTTTATTATAAATTAATTATGATTTAAGAGAAGCTAAGCTTCTCTAAAATGATAATTAAATGAATACCATCTTCCGCAGTTTCCTTAATGATATTTAAGTTAATTAAAATATTAAACAAACACAATGGACTTTCTTAACTTACTCAAAAACGGAGGATTATTTTAAGTCTGATGAGAAATTTACTAAACACAATAAAGTTAACAATAAAGTTATTAAGCTGATCGCTTTAATGCAACCTTATTAACGAAATAGAGAAATCTTTAATTTCTAAAATACTCGCTTAAAATCAAACACTAGAAAATAAAATGTTTCAATTTATATAGCAAAAATTAATAACTCTTACAATTAATTAAAATGTATATATTTGTAAAAAAAATTCAATAAGTATATAACTTATTGAATTTTTTTTTATTGAGGAAAATATCCAAATTTAAAAATGTAACCGGTAATAAAATAAGACCTTTTCCTTGATAACTTGATTGTGTTAAGAGGGACCTGTTTTGATTATGTTTTTTATCAAGACCTATATATGCCAGATAATACATAGGTAGGTACAGTACTACAAAAGTAATAATGCACATAGAAATCTTCGTCACTGTTCGGCAACTGTCATATTCCCGGAGCTTCCGAAGACGATATGTATATAGAGTGGTTAAATGCATTTTCTTCATGCATAATTTAGTAAAATTATGTGTTTTGTGCTAAAAGAGATTAATATTGATTTGTAAGTAACGATTTTATTTCGATAATATCTTGTATGTAAATAGCGAGGATAAACCCGTGATTGCAAATATATCTTTGTTGGATTGATATAATTTATTTATTTATTTTATTTATTTATTTTTCATTTCAGAACAAAAGACACGTATACATAATAACATAGTACTCTGCCAAACTGTAAAATAGTTTGTTGGCAGATGTAGCTCCATTTTACAAAATAATGTACTTCCATTTTACTTATAAATATATGAAATTTACACTACACTTTAATTTAATTTAACACTTTGATATTCTATCTAATTGGAAAATTTTGTAGTACTTTTAAAGTGTATAGAAGAATGGTGTAATGGAAGAAAATACGGTTAAAATAACACAAGGTTTATATTGTATAAAATATGGTTTTCAAACACAGGTTTATATATTGTAGAAATCTAATCATTAAAATCTCAGTTCAAAAGTATTTACAGTACTGATCATTCCACAATTTTATGAAAATTACAAAAAAATTAAAATAAAACAATCAGAATAAGGGATTTTCTTTATTTCTGACATTGTAGATACATCGGAACTTCCATTATGCTCTTCTTCATTTTCAATTTCCCTACTGCTATCACCTGTGTAAATAATCATTTCATCGAAAAATTCACCTTTAAAAACAAAACCAAGAAAGGTATGTAATAGCAGCTCTATATAATTCAACTCAGAGAGAACACGTGCAGTCACCACCAATATATAAAGACGACTGACGGATTTTATACTGACAGGCTAGCGTCACCTACCGCCCGAATTGTTTTTGATTGTATATGACCGCAAATTGACTTCTATTTCTTTTGAACAGGGTGTAAACTGCAAGTGCATTGTTTAGGGCTCTTACGATTCAATGATTCGGGTGTATTCGGAAATACGACATTATGCGAAGATCTGTATGTGCATTATTAATTTTGGATTACTGTACTATGTTTGTTGACTTACCGCCGCGGCTTTTGCTGGGTTACCTAATGATTATAATATGTTTTATGTATACCGATGTAAAAGGAAGTATTATGCATTCACCACCTAATTATTTTGGTTATAGACTGTATGTGAAATTAAAAGGTACAAAGTTGTTTTCGAAAAAAATTTACATGAACAGGATTTACTAATAAAAAAATTATCCTATAGCTTCACAACTATAGCCAAACCATCTCATAGATATACCTAATCAATATTGTTCTCTGTGATTAATGCTGACACCATGTAATAATTTATTACAATACAAATTGTAAAATTTTGCATCGAGGTGTGAGTTTTACGCAAAATTACGCAACGTGAAATCTTTAAAATATTTGGTTGGTACAAAATAAATAATATTCCAATATCAATACTTCAAAGCACACTTCAAAGCAAATGGAAAACATACAGTATGATTGCTAATATAAGTAAACCTCTCAAAAAGCATTTGACCATTCAATTAGGAGTGACTTTCAATGAAATACCTGACACTACTATGCATAGAAGCTCATGAGATAAAACATGTTTAAACATACATTGCTTTTTTAACAAGACAACATAATTAACAATATTCAAGATTAACAGCAATGTACTCAATGCTAACTTCCTCATCTATTTATAGTATAAGGTTTTAGGGAAATAAATACTGCATACTGCATTTGTATTCATTGCAATTTGTTAATGTACATTTTTAATGGAACTTTATAAAAAATGCCCGTGATCGTGAATGAGTATCAAAAAGTTAATTATTATTCATTCGTTTACAAAACATCCGTACAAAAAAAAAATACTGCTAGATATATTGTTACTTACTTTATTATAGTGCATAAAATTTGGATATAAATAAAAACGCAAAATAATAAATAATTATTATCAAAACCATTTTATTAATGAGACATAATAAGCAAATACGTTCACGTTTCTTATATAATATTCTTTAGGTCAAGTATAAAATTTAACCATGTCAATATACGATATTAAATAAGTCTTAAAAACCAGTATTCGACACGCGTCAATTCACTTTTATCACCTGTTCCAATCAATGCGAATAAAACACGTAATAGCTTTTAATGTACCTAATTATAATCTATACTAATATTATAAAGCTGAAGAGTTTGTTTGTTTGTTCGATTGTTTGAACGCGCTAATCTCAGGAACTGCTGGTCCGATTTGAAAAATTCTTTCAGTGTTAGATAGCCCATTTATCGAGGAAGGTTATCAACCTAAGACCCACAGGAGCGGAGCAATGCTGATGAAACCGCGGGGCGCAGCTAGTATATTATATATATGCGAAAGTATCTCAGTTTGACTGTACAATTTGCCGATGTGTGTCAATGTGCCGATTTAGATAAAATTTGATTAGCTTGAGAACTAGGATAGGACTTAGGATAGTTTAATCTCGCAAATCTCACGGGAACAGGAACTATGCCGGTTTTTCTTATATTATATTCACAGGTACTTCGTTCCACTATCGGGGATTGTCTACTAGGCTCTAATAGTTAGGAATATAAATCTCATAGCCAAATATTGTTAAATGGTTAGATACTTATTTAGTCAAATTAGTATATTGTCTTTATCGAAACCACACGAAACTACGAAATTTGAATAATGACATTTTATAATTCTTACCTCAATGTTATTATTTATTCCCAACCCATTTATTTTAATTTTTTTTTAATATTATGCATATTCGCAATATATTTTTAAATAATTACACAATATTTTTCCATACAGCGGTCGATCAAACAAATAATGTCGTTTTATATTGAAGGGGGATTAAATATAACGAGCATATAGAGTGCATTTTAAACAAAAGAGAATGTAACGAGCTTTGAAGTGGATAGTAATTGCTACACATTGATGTCATCGGCATACACATTATGTCAATATGTAGAATAAATATGGGAACTTGCTTTGAGTCGATACTTTGTAAAAATATACATTAATTTATATAAAACACCTACTAGTGACTCTTGTTTCGCTTCGATTTCGTAATAATGTGAATACGTATTTTGAATACGTCTAATTACTTGGAACACTAACTAATTAGCAAGTATTAATTCACAATATTGTTTTAAATACATGCAACCACGCTAAAATCAATAACATGGGCAACCAGGATAAACACTAAAGTATGTTTATTATTTTCAATATCATTCGTAAGGAAATTACAGAAAGCAAAGATACTAATTTAAACTATACTTTGTAAGTAGAATTTAATGACAGGTATTTGAAAATAAAATTGAAATGTCGTTAATGGATACCCATATAAGTCCAATAATTTTTTGGACCTAGCAATACCTATAGAAACTACTATTGCTCCCTCGCCTGAAACTAGACTTGCATGAAAAGTTTATTGGTTTGGTTGAACGCGCTTATCTAAAAAACAGATCTTTATTATTGGATAGCCCATTTATTTTCCAAGACTACCCATTACAGGCTGTATAACCGATAGGAGTAACAACTAAAAGAGTTAAAAATTAAGCGGGAAGAACCGCGTTTTATCGACACCCACACAAAGTTGCCAGGAATACATAAATAAAAGTCATTGCTCAATGTGATATTGAAATTATTAACTTTTGCTATCTTGTCAGTCTTACTTGTGGTAATCTGTATTATTTTATCTCAGTTACATTTTCCTAGAGTTTTGGGATGGGACGTAAGTACACTAGGAAAGTAAATTTTGATGTAATTCAATATCTAAATTGATTGGTATCTTATAGATATCTATACAACAGAATGAAATGTAGTCAGAACTATATTCAATTGTATATTTATCGATCTTTTATGTGTATAATATATCCATATTATATCTGGATTTTACATTTGGGCTGATCTGAATACATAAAATTCAAATATGACATGGACCGATAGTTTATGCACTTTTTATATTTGCAATTTTATCAAAATAATTAACGTTTCGTTTCACATATAAAAGGATGTGTAGTAAAGTCATACTTCATTGACATATACAATGATCCCATAATATTGTTCCTATGCAGGGCATTAACAGTCTCGATAGAGTGCTTATACGATTAGGTATACCCATGGTATACCTTAATAGAACAAAACATTTAAGAAACCTACAGGTAACATTTTTATTTCCTGTAAGTAATTAAACTTTTTGAATAATTCACGGTGTTTTTATAAGCCAAAAATTGTAGATATCTACCTATATGAAACATAATGTACGTATAATTAATTTATCCGAGGTATGTCTAATTACAATAAGCCGGAACACTGCTGCTAATAAAAACGGGAAAACACAAAAAGAAAATACTCGAATAAGAATAAGTATCCAAATCTTGAAACAACAAAGATCTTTTGGCATTTTAATTATTTTTTCAAAACAAAGAAATTCGCTTTTCTAAACAATGAAACAATATAAGCGCGTAGGTACATTACCACTAAAGTTCTCTGCACAAATTAATATTAGATAGCAATCTTTTAAAAAGTTTATATTAGCTTGTTTATATTAGATCATATTATTATGAGCTTGTTGTTGTTGTTTATTGTTTATTTTTTATGATATTCCTACCTAACTATTATAATGCATTTAGTTATTATCTTTCGGGACTTTTTTTGATTAAATTATTATGAACGTTGTTGAAAAGAAAACACTCATTTTTTAGAATACAAGTAACAAATAAATCTCATGAACACATGGATATAATAAAGATTTTATTAATCAAATAATTAGGTTAAATTGAAATGAATGCATCTGTTTTAAATATCTTTATTTTAATGTTAATGATATTCTTTATTACAAAATATATTTTTATCGATATGATTTCATGTCACGGCCAAATTCAAAATGCTTTTGTGCATCATTTTAAGTTCATGCATCATTCATGTAATCCTTATGTTAAGTAACAAATTAAGTAAATAAATACAAACAAACAAAAAAACTTTATTGTTTACCAAAATAATAGAAACGTAAGTAAATAATATAAAAGACACAGTTGAGCACAATAGGCAGTCTTATCGTTAATTCGTTACAGCAGCGATCTCTTCCTTGGTGGTCAAGGAAAAGCAGTTACAGTATAAGAAAAGATAATATAATACTATACTAGTAACACAGAATACTCAATAAAGTCAGTAGCAGTATATGGGCAAGAGGTGCGTTTATAAAGTCTACAATATATTAAATAGTAAATACTATAAAACGTAGATATTCCAAGCTTATATTCACACACAAATATTTCAATGATGAATATTCTATTGTTGTTTTGGCCGGGAAAACTAACAATGTAACAAAATAAGCATGAATAAAGCATGTAGTTTGCAGTTGGACTTCAGTTGCAACTATTACCGCCTCTGGTACTTTTTATTGTAAAGTAATTTATTAGAGTAAAAGACTTACATAAAATTTTAATATTTAGACGGTTTAAAAAAAAAAAACTACATTTATAGTCTAGACAAAAAATTAAAAATATCATATATAAATATATAAATATCATATATATATATATATATATATATATATATATATAAATATCATACTAAAGAAAAATAAAGATTGTATATTACTATAATGTGCTCAAATACACCATAGAATTACAATTATTCATACACTATTTATAGAATAACGCCTAAATTATATTTGTAGATATACACAGCCAAGTTTTTGTTGCAAATTCTTTACGCTCAAGAAGCATGGCAACCTTGGCCTGGTAATAAAACATGAAAAATTGCCACCAAATTAAATTTACCAGCAATTAACTAGATATTTTATGTTATAGGTCTCTAAGCCCTGAAAGCAAAATAAGCCGTTGTAATTAATGACGTAATACCTACTAAGGTATTTTTGTTTGAAAGGAAAATTTGCTTAAATCCAGAAAGCCCGAAATAAGCCATTAATGGACGAACAGAAATTATGAAAGCAGGAAGACCTTTTATTTTGTGTAGAATTTTAAATCAAATAGGTAGAAATGAAGCATGATTTCTCTAAAAATATACGCGCAAAAAATGCTTTATGTATCCCCGAGTAGGAAATATATGGATGGTTGGTAGGATATTATCATGAATTGTCGCGGAAGAATTCGAACCAATACCCGCGGCCCCATCATTAAAGCGGCTCGACGGAACACAGTGGGGTTTTAGTCGGTAAGAATCCGACATAACCCACGGCTCCTTTCCCGGGGGCCGTGGGAATCTATGCAAGATTTCCCCACTTAAAAAAAAGGATATCATGATATGGAGGTTTTTTGGCAAAAAGTTCTGTGAACATGTGAACTCTACATTCTAAAGACATATTTGTGCATTTATGCATATTCAAATCGTATAGACTATTTGAATAAATAAATATTGCTATTTATAAAAACAAAGGCTTTCAATTCACAACACATTTTAGCTATTGAACCATTTTCGGCTAAAAGCTTCGTGTTTTGTTATATTCGTTATAGTTTTGCGTTATCTCGTTTATCCTATAATTTTAAAACCTTTTTATTTATGCTCGTTAAAAGAGTCTGGTTGAAGTTATTTCAATATGAATATTTCGAATTAAATATAATACATAAATATAAATAATATCAGCTACATGGTTATTATTTAAATAAATATTATTACATGAAATAAATACGATAAAACGCACATATTTCTTCAAATACGCAATATCAATAAATAAAACGGAGGAAAATAACTCTATTCATTATCACTTTTATGATTATCTATTTATCTTATTTACATAGATCTTGATTTACAGATCCGCAGTCACTTTAGCAGCCGTAATCTTTATACTGTACGTTGAAATGATACCACGATGGAGAAAGATATTAACAAAGTGTAAGTATATTTATATATTATTATACATTTTATAGAATACTAGCGGTTCACCCCGTCTTCGCCCATGGTACGTGTTTACGTTATGGAAAGCCATAAGAACCATCCTCGTACTTCAAGGAATATTATTAAAAAAAAACCAATTAACGAAAGAAGTTCAATTATTCTCAAGATTTGCGCTTAGCAACACATTTGGCGATTAATTTTTACTATATAGAGATTATTTTTGTATGAAGGATACTTGGAAAGTTGATAAACAACATCTGTAAGAGTTATCACTGATTACTGAATAGTAACTACGTGTAATCTTAACTTGCGTGGGTCCAGCGTGATGAGATTATTCTTAGATATTTCTCTACTATGGGAATAATATAAATTGATGTTAAGTTCTTTGAAATTAATCAAATTGGAATGATTTGCAAGAAATTGTTTTTATAACATAAATATGAAAATGGACCATATCAAACAAGCTTTATTGTCTATTTCCTACTAAAATAATTTTTAATTCAGTTCAAGGTTAGGTACTATCCATTATTCATGTCCATTATAATCTGCAAAATATAATAATTTTAAGGTCTGTTTATTTCATATACTTACTCGCAAGTATTTTTGATAATAGAAAAATTAGATCCTTGAAATTCACTTACTATTTTCTAACATTTCAGTGTTCATAATACCCCAGCGATATGTCCTGGGGCTCATGGGTCTATTGGCTGTATGCAACGCGTACACAATGCGAGTCTGCCTGAACTTGGCTGTCACTCAAATGGTCAATAACACCAAGAATGAGGAGTCACACTTCGATCCTAATGCGTGCCCAGATGAAAGCGAACTTCTGGTCAATGGCACCGCTATTATGAAACCGGTGAGCTTAGTTTAGTTTAAGAATTAATATTCATCGTATGTTTAAACGTTTCATAATATATATGTATAGTAAACGTTTAAACAAATAATAATAAACGTTTCATAGTATACATAATGTAGTATATGCATTGCGTTTTTAAATGTTTCCAACTAAAAAAAAAAACAGGCCGGAAAATCATTATAGAATAATATACTTACTTGCTTAAAATCTAAATCATAAAAACATATCATTTAGGAATTTCTCAGGAAAGGATAACATTGAGATGTTTTATATTATTATATCAGAGTGTAGGTAAACTTTAGATAACAGGAAAAAACAAGGGAAATACATGAAGTTATTGTATTATTGTTGTGTTCCGTGTTGACGTGAAAGTTGGGTCAAACTTTTAATGGATCAATAAATTGAGCTCCAACTATTGTTTGTTTTCCCATTTTTATATATATACAGTAACCTACTAATTTATACATTCAAATTAAACATATAAATATATAATGAAAAACGCCTATTGTGTATTTGAATTAGCTAAATAATCAATTTACAATTTTCAGCATGCCTACTTCGATTGGTCCGAATCGACGCAAGGTCTTATCCTAAGTGGTTTCTACTACGGGTACGCACTAACTCATGTCCCTGGTGGATACTTAGCAGAGAAGTATGGAGGCAAATGGACCCTGGGTATCGGGTTGTTGAGTACAGCCTTGTTTACTCTGTTGACACCGATCGTGGTGAACGCTGGAGGGGCCACGTGGCTGTTCATACTTCGTGTCTTGCAAGGGATGGGAGAGGTTAGTAGAATTTGAGTTGAGTTATACCTACTATATTATGGTAATGTTATTTTTTTAACTGAGAAAATATACCAATATGTCTGTTTACCTGATTGTATATTAGGTATTGAAGCCGTAATTTTGTTGAAGAGATTTAATATATAAATTGAGAATCAACCTACAGAGATTCATAAAAAATGCAGAATACGTAATATTATTATTATTATGAATCCAGTATCTTATCGTGTTCAAGTATATCCCTCATCTCTTTCGCTGATATCAATAATCTCTGTATGACTATACCGCGTGTAACCGCTTCGTAACAAGCATATTAAAATCACGATATTTATTGGAAATTTATTTCATTCTTCCTTTATTTATAGATAAATATTATATTAATAATATCTACAGCTTGTAATAGCTGCAAAGGCATAATACGTGATACGTATGATGTTCAGCTTTATATTTTATAGATCTCTAGGTCTAGTAGCTGCCTTAATTTTAAGCCTCTGAATAAGATACTCCATTGAAATATTTCTTTCTAATATTAATTTAAAACCCTATTTAGAATGAAAGAGCGAAAAACAATATTATATGAAATTCGAACTTGTGCTTCGGACTCTACATTTTTCACATAATAATATTATAATTCGACTAAGAATACAAGAAGACAGGATGTACCTACCTAACTTTATTTTCCTTCATTTTCTGTGCACTTGATTTCTCTCCGTGAAGATTAACCGCTAAAGCAGGATAGGAGATACGATAAATGAAAACTGACGTACATTCCCCGTAATACAGAAATTTAATATGGATAATACTCAACATATTTTGTTAAAAATTCTAGGGTCCCACTATGCCAGCTTTGATGGTGGTACTGGCACGATGGGTCCCACCACACGAGAGATCTCGGCAAGGAGCATTGGTATTCGGTGGTGCTCAAATCGGTAACATCTTTGGGTCCTTCATGTCTGGCATCCTCATGGCAGGGGACGGACATTGGGCCAATGTGTTCTACTTCTTCGGCTGCTTTGGCATACTGTGGTTTATATTCTGGGTAAATATAGTCGAATAACTTTTTTATGAGCTTTCCGTTATTCATGGATCAAGAAAATTATAGATTGAAAAATTCATTGTTTGATTTAAATTTAATAGACTCAATGATCACTATGTATTTTTATTTACAGTTGGTAAATGTTTTAGGTTGACTGGGAGTTATAAGTAAAATGTATCCTGATAACATTAAAGATATGAAAATATATATTTTTGAAGAATAGAAATAGCTGTGACAATTTTAATACTATTTTAAGTATCAGGCTCTAGTCTGAGTATATCTAGAAAGAATAGTAGTTGAGCAAATTAATAACTGATATAATTTCAACAATGAATTTTTCAATTTATAATTTTCTTGATCAAATTGAAAAAAGGACTCTTTTATAGAATCAAAAGCAATTATAATACATCTTGTTACAGAGTGTTTTGTGCTACAGCACGCCTAATACCCACCCATTCATATCAGATGAGGAACTCAAGTATTTGAACGAAACTATAACGAGTTCAGACAACAAAAGCGCAAGAGATCCAATACCATGGAAAGCCATTTTGAGATCGGTACCGGCTTGGGCTCTATTATTTGCGGCTGTGAGTACAATATCATGAAATATAACTTCTCTGTAAGCTGATAGTAATACTGCTATATATGGTTACCATTCAAGAGAGAAAGTTTCCTGTGTTTCAATATTTATAGTTTTTTTTGCTGCTCAATCACTTGATGTAAACAAAATTAAAAAAGGTTTAAAAATACTGAATTTTATGAATTGTATTACAATGGCGAGTCAGTTCTAAATTCTAATCTAGTGTTTTATTTTTAACCGACTTCATCATAGTTACTAGTTACTTTTCATCTATATGAAAAGTAACTAGTTCATCCTCGAAATTAAACTTTACTTTTAAATTTTTAATTGCTCTATTAATTATAAATAATGGGTTGTTGTTCTAATTAAATGAATGCCATTCTAATGAATAAATGGTGATAATGAACGGGATAACAGAAGGAAATAATCCTTCTCAAAACGCTCGTTAAATTTAATGGTTGTGCTTATTTTCAGCTTGGGATTGAGATAAACAAGACCTTTTTTTATCAAAATAAGGATAATTTAATGGTTCAAGCTTTTTTTAGATTTCGTATCTAAAGGTACCAAAATATTTTGCCGAGGAAATGTTTTTCATCAGATTAAAATACAAACTCAAACTCCCCTTGTTATTTTTACTACACGTAAAAAATCAAAATACAAAATGAGGCTTAAAAGACACCTTTACTAAGAATAACAAGGAAGTATGTTATAAGAATTTTTCTCAAATGAAGCGTAAAAACATTTCAGGTTGGCCACGACTGGGGTTACTATACAATGGTAACTGATTTGCCCAAATACATGACAGATGTACTTAAATTCAACATAGCTACCACGGGAACACTAACAGCTATACCATATCTCGCGATGTGGGTATCATCTTTTATCTTTGGCTGGATTTGCGATGTTTGTGTTAAGAGAGGTTGGCATTCGATTAAGGCAGGGCGGATCATTTATACTTCTATTGGTATGTAAAATTGATCGTATGCTTTTTTAATTAATGCAATTTACTTTCATTATTTAGTTAAATTAATTTAATTAAAATGAATACATTGGTAAATAAGCCGCTTTGGAAAGAAATAAAGAAATAAACATTTATTCTTGTATTATTGCATTTAAGAATTATGTCAATGTAAGTTATTACATTGTGATCAGAATATTATACCAGCCTTGAGCGAATAGAGGCAATCACGGTAGTGTAGAGGGCCTCAATGTCTATGATCGGTCGTCATTGTAGATGTTTATTCATAATCGCCGTAAAAGCGGCAAACATCGAAGATCATTTGTTGGGCCAACACTGCCCACTGGGAAGAGGGCCACTATCAACCACACATGTATATCTAAGTTTAAAACAAATAAATATTTCCAGCTGCAACTGGCCCAGCGATCTGTATAATCCTCGCATCCTACTCTGGCTGTGACAGGTTCGCAGCTGTCGCCTACTTTATAGCCTCTATGGCCCTAATGGGGGGATACTATAGTGGGATGAAGGTAATATTGGATTTTATTATTTGTATAATATTTAGTTTCGTGGTACGCAATATTATGACAAGCCTCATAAAGCAAAACAAAATATAACAGATACTTTTATTTTATACATTTTTATCGATATTATTCAGTTCTAACTGCGCAAAACATTACAACAGAAAATACCAACACCACAATACTTTCTTAATTTATTTTGGCAATCAAGGCGAATTTTTTTTAATGTGGACAAATACTAATTAATATAATTCTCTAGAGAACATCTCATAGATATGTAAAAATGTATAAATAGTTAAATCCATTCCATAAACACTACTTATTTAAGCTTTAGCGTTATATAATATTTAATAGCTAAAATATCCACAACGTTTCAAATATTACAATAATAATGTCGATCCCTTGATCCGCAAAATTATTATTATAACGACCTAACGTTTTTACCGCTGACCTTAACATATTATAATATTATTGGAAATTTATTTTTATTTCAGGTGAACGCGTTAGATTTAGCTCCAAACTACGCTGGCTCGTTGACAGCCATGATAAATGGTACATCAACTCTCTCTGGAATTATAACACCGTATTTGATTGGACTTTTAACACCTGATGTACGTATAGTTTTATAAACATTGTTATGATAGAGCGCAATACAGACCTCTGAGGCAACTTAGATTTTCAAACCAACAGCACAATCTTTTTTCTTAATTCTTATTTCTATACATAAACAAAGTTACAATTTATATAAGTAACAAATATAACACATACAAATGCAGAAAAAGGACTTGTTTATTCTCATCGGAAGATAGAAGAAATTGAATTAATCGTCTACCAAAAGGTCAACATTTTAACGATACGTTAACTCTTCAAAATTATACAAGTTATCTTGAACTCCTTTAGAACTTAGCCCGTAACAATAGAGGAATTCACAAATAATAGATCTTCCGAACTCCATGTCAGCTTTGAGATCAACTGGCAAGATTTTGGTAAAGTTTTGCCTTTGAGATTACCCTTGTGGCATCGATACCTTGTGAAATGGTTGTGCGGCTAAATCCTGCTAATTACATTAAAATGTTATCTATTTGAACAGTTTGAGGTAGAAACTGAATCTAAAGTAGCCTTTATAGTTGAATCTACCTTATCTTTGCTAATTCCATGGTCCATAACAGTTTCGTTAAATGGTATTTTCACGAAGGTATTTGGCTATACCTGCATCCTATGCTTGTTAACATTTTATTATTTGTTTATAGAAACTTATCCTTATAAATATCTTTCTTTAAATCACTTCAGTTTTACGATCATTATTATTTCTGACACTCACCAAACTATTCTGGAAGCAAAATAGAATTCGTTAAATATGTTATCTCCTATTTAATTCAAGGCACAATAAAAATGAAAAACAGAATGCTTATGATAGCAAAAATATTCAAGTGAAAAGACATAAAAATACTAACATAGTAGGTATACATATTAAGCGAATATTTGTATAATTTAATCCAAATGTAATGTTCTAAGAAACAACTCTAATGCACACAAACGGGCTGTGTAATGGTTACAAATGCGACCATTATTCCCTTTCTGCCCAACAAATGTTTCGTTTTTTTCCGTCTCGCTTAGGATTTATAGCCCATTGGTATCTAAACCCATTTATAGCATATGCATCATTTGAGCCTAACCTGGATTTTTCGAGCGTAAAATATACGCGAATCGTAAAACCTTTTAGAGCGTATAAACGGTATTCAATACGAAATTAATGTATATTTTTTACATATCTGAATCGATTAACATTATGAGATCGTTCATACCCAAAAACGTAAAGTATTATTACCTGCTCTGATTTGATACATTATCTTATATATAAAAATGAATCGCAAAATGTGTTGGTAAGCGCATAACTCGAGAACGGCTGAACCGATTTCGATAATTCTTTTTTTATTATATTCCTTGAAGTACGAGGATGGTTCTTATGTAGAGAAAACGTAAACATGTACCACGGGCGAAGCCGGGGCGGACCGCTAGTATCTAATAATTCATTTTAACATCATTTGTCCACTTGTTAGTAACAATATTCTTATATCAATGTTAGTAGATAATTTTTCATTGTCATTTTACAAAATCCGTATAATTTATAAGTAAGTAATTTTTGGTAACCGTTATTAAAATAAATAAAACATTTCAACTTCTAAACGTAACCGCGAATTTAAACATGTCATATACCCAGCGCGGCGTAAGATGATCCCTATGACACTGACAGTTATTCTCAAGAGACAAACTTGTAATGGCGTCACCATTAAATTAGAAACGTATTGGAGGCGTCTAAAAATGGCATTTATTAATTTTTACGTAGCTTTATGCCATTACAATGATATTCCGTTGGAATTATAACAATTCTTAACATTTACGAGAAATAATATCAATCTGACTTTACGTTTACGTCCTTCAAAACTTACATCGTTGGCATTTATCGACTAGTGCGGAAAGTATCGATAAACAAATTTCGATAATGGAAACGAGTTCACATTTTTTCCATGCTTAACCCTACAACTACAACATCCAAATTTAATTAAATGAACCACAACATGGGTCATGGGTGACCCCAAAATAAAAAAATGATTACTTACAAAATATTAAACTTTAATAAATTTAAACAATTATTACAAGGTTTTTTGGATATTAATGGAATGTTTAGGGGAAAAAAATTTAGTACAAATCTGAAAATCTGGATACATTGGTGACAAATAGGTAACCTGTGTTGTGCACATATATTTTTGGAGCACTTAACACATTTCTCTCTGCCCTTACTATCTTTGGCTCTAGTGCATAAATAGCAGTGGGAACTTGAAGTTGATCGAGCTTGGGCTACCTGAGCACTGTTTTCTTCATCTACTCCCAAAACATGAAGCATTATCTCTTTAAGAGATTGGGGCAAATTTTTGACCTCATCAAGGCAGCGTTTCACGTAGGGCTGTACTAATTGAAGGCTTAGGTTTCTTAGAAAGTAGTTCCTATTCAGTTTACTCCTGCGAATGTTTGCCTTGAGTATTACATATGAATTTATACCTCCAGCATCAAGCATGCCGTAGAAAAATCTTAGCGGCCACCTTCGTGTTTTTCTTGCTGATGTCTTAGAATGACTTTCTTTTATGGTTTCAGAAAGTCTGTCAATTTGTGCATTGGTATGCATCACAATAATATCCAATATTTCGTCTGGAAAAAATAGCTTCCACGCTTCTAACTCGGTTTTTGCGTCGCGTGCGATACCTTCAGGACCAGGTTGATTTATCACGATGTTTCTACTTGCAGTGCGTGTATTAGGAACAGTGAACGGAGTTCTTCGCCAAGTATAACCATTTTTGCCCATACAGAAATCAGACAGAAGAACATCATCATCATCTAATCCAGATTCAACATCAAACAAATCATCTTCATCGGAGTGTTCGGATATATGTTCATTTTCTGCAGTTTCAAATCCATCTTCGTCCGAAAAACTAGAGGTTTCACCTTCATATTCCTCCAAAAGTTGCTTACTTTCAAGAGCTCGTGACGTTGAGGCCATATTGGAAGACTATTCATGAAATAAACGTGAAATCACACAACAGTTAATCACAAAAAAATAGTTTCGATAACCACAACACGGGTCGCGGGCGACCCCAAACTGCAATATCTCCGAACCTAATGGGTGTGCGCAACCCGCCATGCGTCACGGGCCACTGATTACCAATTACGGAAGGTACCTAGACGCACAGTGTTGTAGGTGCAAAACTCGCTAAATTAAAATAAAAATACGTGTGCGTGGGGTCACCCATGACCCAATGTTGTGGTTCTAGGGTTAAGCTATAGTTCATTCACTATTGAATGGAACAGAAGATCGCAGCATAATATTAATTAATTAATTACCGTTCGCGTTAATTTACTTACCTATGATAATATAAGTTTTTTAGAAAAATTAAATGGGGGATTCCATTTTCATGATAAAATAATATACACTGTGTTAAACGGGTTAAAAATTACGAGAAAATGATAAGGTGCATTTTTATGTTTTGGAAAACTTTCGTTTTACTTACCGCTTCGTTTACATAATAGACGTTAAAAATTCATTTTATAATATTTGTAAAAACATGTTTACCGACGTGGCTGAATGCAAACCACGCCTTTGCCTATAAAATAGTAAAGTATCGACACGATCCATCATACGAGCAATCACTAAGACGAACTGTCATAGGGATCATCTTAGGCCGCGCCGGGTATAATAATTCATTCACACCACAGATCTAGTACTAGTGGATTTGCAATGCTATGGTGAAACGAGATAGATAGCTACGCTTTCATTATGTGAGTGAAGGGGATGTAGATACGTTTTTTTTGTCCTTATCTGCGTGGCCACTTTTTTGATGGCCTACTGTCAAAACTGGGCCAAACAAACAAAGCAGATCTGATATTTAATTAGTTTTCTTGTGTCTACTGTTCTTTTTGGTGATAAATACATTTGGAAGTTAATTATAAAAGTGTTCTGAATGTACTACGTGTACTGAGTGTTTATAATTATGGGTGGTTGCAGCGTATTAGGCTATAACAGCCGCACGGAAACAAACGCCGATGGAATTTCATTTCATTCGTAAGTAAACAATTAAATATAGATACATAATATCAGAATCATTATAATTGACTGTTTCCTATCAACTGATCATTCTTATTGTTAATATTTCGTGGTAATTTTAGGTTTTAAGTGTAAGATAACCTCAATCACAATGTTGCCTGCAAATGGAAAAAAAGTCCACAAAATTGCAAAAAAATGTTTGTCCAATAGTTTTCCAACGTATTCTGGCATTCGTAAAATATGGATTGATGCTAGTCGGTAAAATTGGGTACCATCTAAAAAGCGAGAATATGTTCAAAGAATTTTAACGCAATTTTTTTGTTTGCAAACCTAAATTATCTCTCCTTGAGTTAAATGCTACGCCAACAATAAGCATGAATGTAATTACTTATGTAGATAAGAAGTTTTAAGAAGTTTATTTTAAATCACAATCAAATTCCATTGTTAGATTTCCCTATAACCCTAAGATAATTCATATGCGTTTATTAAACTTTGTTACATATTAAATTGCTTTTTATATTAACTCTCTAGTAAAATAAAAGTAAAATATAGATCTAAGAATTTATATTTTTTAGTTTGAATCTGTGCAGTCAGTATCAGCAACACAAAATGATGATCCAAATTCCAATACCATCAACGAGCTATAGAGGAGTTAAAAGGAATAGACTGCAGAAATCAAATGATTAAAATGTGTCCCCAGGTGCTAAAACTCGAAAACTGGTTTGTACTAAAAAATACATCTTAATTAATAAAAATAACAAGTTATTTGGTAATACATACTTAATAATGGATAAAAATTTATAACCGGAGTAAATTAAGCATTAATTCCATTTTATTTGCTATTAATTGTTAGCATTTCTCTTTAAAAAATGTTTTTATTTCTAAAAG
>CAJQZM010035977.1:0-13141 GCA_907164665.1 Colias nastes | reverse complement strand
AATCTTGTGTTTTTAAAAATCGTCCTTCGGTCCGTCGAAATTTGAGTACCTAATTAGCTAGTTGCATTGTTAGTCTAAATACAAGCAGTCTCTACATCTATTCCTTAGTATTTTGGTTATATTTTCTCATCATTAGTCCATCGAATCATCGAATTCACGTCACCGCATGTTGAGAACACCTGCAATGATAAACAAACGCGTGTGTGCGTGTGATCACAATCAGGATATTTGCATACACATACTCACAGCCTGCAGAACTATTGATTGCTTCTACGTTTATAGCTCATCTTAACCCATCAAATCAATTCATCGAATTTTAATCACCGCATGTTGAGAACACCTGCAATGACAAACAAACGCGTGTGTGCGTGTGATCACAATCAGGTTATTTCTCTGGTAATTATGATCGGGCGAGAGCTGACCTCAGGTCAACCCGCTCAAAGTGGCACACGTGACTAAATACAATCCTCATCTTGTTCGAACCTCATTATAGAATTACAGGCCATGTTAGTTATTGTATGTTT
Source organism: Colias nastes (assembly GCA_907164665.1). Lineage (NCBI taxonomy): Eukaryota > Metazoa > Arthropoda > Insecta > Lepidoptera > Pieridae > Colias > Colias nastes. Next base: position 12,617 of record CAJQZM010035977.1, on the reverse strand, counting down.
TGTTTACATATGATTAAAGCATACTTAGTATAATTTGTGCGCAATTAACGGGGCTTTAGTTTATGTGTAGTAAAATGAATTTGGTTTTAAACTGGAATTTGCAAGTGTACCTGGGCAGACAAAAATTTTTAGTTTTTAAAAAGTAGACGGTCCCTAGAAAGCTTTATGACCGTTTCATAAAGAGAAAAAATATACATTGAGACACAGAACCTAAATACAACTAACAGAGTAAATACGCAAAAAAATATAACAGCAATAGAGATTGTTTTTGCAATGTTTGTACATCGCTTCGTTAGATTTAATTGGTTGGTTAATAATCTAACATACTATTGGATTAAAATAATCATAAAAAAGTCGAAAAAGTGTCACAATATAGTCACAAAGAAGTAGATAATATTTCACAATCAATCTGATTCATTACTATGACAATCTTGACTCAAATCTCGAGGCGTCAACTCCAATCGTCAGTTATTCTGATTTCAAATAGTTTTCACTTTCAATAGAATTAAAAGATTATGTATAATCTCGACGTGGGTGGCAGCCGGGGTCAAACGAACCCATAGATAAAACCAGATTGTTAGTAATGTGATGTGAGCGACATCTAGTGGCTTTCAAATACATTCATTATTATGTTTAAAACGCTATTACGCCATAGCGCACATGATTTTTTGTTATCTGTGCAATATTGTTTTATAATCTATACCACCTACGTATAACTGGGAATACCATTTTTCTATGGAATTAAAATTTTATTCAATAACAAGCAAGTCGTACATTTTTATGCTTTTTTATCAATAATGTTTAATCATTAAGATAATTGATAGAGTATTTATTTAATACGTCCTTTATTTTGTTCACTTTACAGCGAGCGGAGGTAGGTAATATAATGACGTTTTATGTTCCCGTTATAAAATATTAGTTTTTTTAAAGAGCTTTATGAGAATCTTTGCACATCCGTTGTGATTGCACTTTTGAATTATATTTACATGTTTAAACTGCCGTACATTATGTTTAATGATTGGTTTATGTTTCGTCAATATTTATATTAAGAAGTTCATACTCGGAGACAATTTATATTTTATTAATAGAACGACAATAAAGATACTTCGCGAATTTTGCATCACTACGGAAATCATATTATAAAGAGCAGCTTTATTTTGGAAATCACAATACATGTAAAAAAAACTATTGGTTGATTTTGATTTGTTCACGCTACATATTTTTTGCCAAAATAAGAATGTTTACTGTTCTTAATAAAACCTATAAATACGTATTGATAAGTATTATTTAGAACAGTTAAATTACGTAATTTTACTATTTCATACAGCATGATGCATAAAGAAAACTAAATCTGAACCAAAACAACAGAACTAAATTCATTAACATCTCAAATTCCAAGCAAATTGTTCCGATTGAGATCCAGATGGGAGGAAATATTAAGTACAACGGCGAACCCAGGTCTGATGTAGCTGGCTAAGAGTTACAGTGTGCCAGAGTTGTGTTCTGCGCTGCCCACACTCGGGTATATTGTGATCTGTTTATTTTATACAATTGTGCCACCGGTATATGAATACTGGATGTGATAGATATTTAGTTGGTAGATAATATGACTGAATGAAAATTTGTAGCTTTGTACAAAATATCAGAACAAGGTTTCCGAACAAAGTAATTTCAGTTTGTAAATACGTAAGTTATTATTAGAGCTAACGTACAAAGTACACTAAAATATTAATAAAATAAAAAATGTGAAACGTTCTCTAAAAATCATCTTTACCTTTTAAGAACCTCCAGTTATTTTCTATTCTGTCAACTTTTATTTTAAAGTAAATCAATTAAATCTAGCGAATTTGGAAATTCATTTACATTACAAATAACATTTTGTTAAATTAATTTATATGAAACATCTTGTAACATATTTTTTATACATTGATTGATAATACAAGTATAAAAAATAGAGTAGTGTTAAAAATGGGGGTCTAAAATCTCAATTAACACAAAAATAAAAATAAAACACCGTTTATAAAACATCTCCATTTCTTGATACCTATATTAAATGTAAAATGCAAAAACATCAAGAAATGTATTTCTTGTTATTGGGTCTCTTCCAGTAACCCTACATGCACGCATTGCGTCGTTTTGACGTGTTTTCAATTGTTTCCTTTGTCAATCGTTTAGTGCAAAATAGGTATTGTCGCGAAATCAACGGAAACAATCGCCATTTTGTCATTCGAGAAATAAAGAGGCGCTTAGCAATATATTTCTATTTTAGATTTAAAATAGACGACAGATTTCAAAATACAGGAAGTGATACATTTATGTTAAGTATTTTTGGATCCAGTTTAATTAGTGCTCTTGTATATCTTAGTATAAAAATAACATTAAGTATAGGATGTGGATGTTATCTGTGACCTGACATCTAGTATTTAATATGTATATTTTAAGCTAATTACCTTTTTTCAAAAAAATAAAAAACTGGTTTTCATCAATGGAATAATCCATAGATTTAATTCGCAAGGATACACATGTACTTACACGAGTTTTTATATTAAGTTTTACTTTTATATTACACCAATATGACTTGATATCGTTTTTTATTCCTATATATTTTTAAGGCTAAGTGCACAAGAGTCGTTTATTGGACCTGAATTTGGACCGTGACATAGTTATTAAACACACAATAATATAAACAATCCGGTATCAATGTCTTCGATTCGTATAGGTAAACTCGATCACAACATCGTAACAATAAAAATTTTTATTCTCCAACGCACACCTCGAAATCCCCTCTTTCGTTAAATAAAAAAAGGTTATTATTTAATCCTAAGTGAAGCGTCGTCTTCATTTTATCAAGCTTCAAGTGTCGATATATTGGTGTAACGGCTATGTCAGTACTAAAGAGTGCGATACCATAAGGATGTACTCGCTTGTTAACGACCCCACGGCCAAATAAATTTGTAACCAAATTAGTCCCGAACGATAAAATTTATTCGAAATCCACCGAGAAAAGTAAAAATAACACATTCTCTGTCGGATTAAAGAAGAGATACGAGCGAGATAGGGGCCCGAACGATTCTTCCGCCCGTTTTTAACACTCCCAATTAATAAAATTGATTTTGTTTTTTAATTAAGCCCGTAACGAACACGAAGGCTTGTTTAGGACCCGAGATCAGGTATGCCTCTTAAGAAAAGATTTATTTTATTGCTCGAAGCACAACGTTCCGATCTTTACTTGTATCGTGTGTATGATGGCTTAAAAAATCAATGGATCGCATTTTATAGCGCCATTGGTTATAAAATGGTTGTTTTTACACAAATTTGAGTGAAAATAATTTTGCGCACCCTAATTATTATGGTGGTTAAAAAAATATTTTTGTACTTTTGCCTGTAACAGATTATTTGTATTTTAAATTTAATTTGTAAGTAGAAAACATTAAGTTCTTCAACAGTGTAAGTAGGTTCCTATTAAGCGTAAATAATAATTTTTAAACATTATATGAAATTAATCACACTGCTCTATCGGTGCCATTGTAGCGGAATTGCAGTTTAAATTACAAACAGATAGGATCAAAATTTAAAATCGTAACCAATCAAAGGTAAAATCACTTTTTCAGAATCGAGCCTATTTTAAAACACGCATCCGCTAATTATCGTTCCGAATGTATAGAAGTACGCACGAACGAACTTCACTCTGTAAAAAGCGCGCCAATCTTTCTGCCGGCTAGCATTTGCATATGAATGTGTAATTAAATAGCAGATAGCACTTTTGATTTCCATTCGACTATGCGTTTATGGATTTCATACGATTTTTTGGTGGAATGTTCGAGATTTTTCTATAGACTCGATTTGGGGGATTGAATGGGCAGCGAAAGACGGTTAAATGTTATGGCAAATTACTTTTTATTTGAACACTAGCGAGTTAGCGACCCGCCCCGGCTTCGCACGGGTGCAATGGCGGCCGGCCGGTACCACCGCAAACGCTACGTCCCGCAATTTTTAAATCTGTAATATCTTCGAAAATATTCACTTAAATCATACGGTGTAAAGGGCCATATACATCTATATTAAATGAACAATGTATTCAAGGTATTTAATTGGTTAAGGATTAATGCTGTATTGGTTAAAATCGCTTCGAAAATTAGCCATTATCTGTCGTAAAAAGTAAATGACAAAAAAAAGTTATTGTGGGTTATCCATAAGAGATAGACATATACCATCACGGACTTTTCTGTAGACCTTTTCAATGTGTACAATACTTAGTACATTATTTTGATAAAACTCGTAGGGTTCAGCCTGCGTTTGCAATGTAAGCGGAAAAAATGTAATTATTTACGACATCACATTAGAAACCTCACAAATAACAGTACTTCTCCACTATTTAATGGATGTTATTATACATATAAACCTTCCTCTTGAATCACTCTATCTATTAAAAAAAACCGCATCAAAATCCGTTGCGTAGTTTCAAAGATTTAAGCATACAAAGGGACCTAGGGACATAGGGACATAGGGACAGAGAAAGCGACTTTGTTTTATACTATGTAGTGATACCGAAATTTGATAAAGCAACAAAACTATATACCTACTGGATCTTTATATTCTATTTTATAGTTATTTGTCTTATAAATTTTGCTTTTATGAATTAAATCAAATTAATAAAAACTTTTTATGTGGCAAAAGCAAACAATATAAATAATGCCAAAAATATTAACTTTTATACACGTAAGTCGATACCTCACATATCACTATTATAAAATATAAAAATTGATTATTTTAGTAAAAAAATAACCCTCACATTTTTATAACGTATTTGATTACGACAATTGTTTCTCTTCGTCACTCGAAACTCAAGTCTATTCAATATGGCATGTAAAAACACGGTCAAAGCAAAACAAAGAACGGTCCTCGAAGTAACAATTAGTTGGATTACTGTAATTGCGTGCTATTGAAAGCGATACCGTGATGGAGAGTCAAAGGAAAAACAAAGCCCTTTGGCGCGTGGTATGTTTGAATGCAAGTGGAAGTGTATGCAAATTTTTATAGTTGCAATTTTGGCAGTGATTGACGGGTTTTTTTTATGGAACGCATTTTGAGTAATTAGTACTTACTGTTAGATGTTTCATGATAATAATGAGTAAGGTACTGCAAGAGATTTGTTGTATCAATTTTTTCGTACTATACTGAGCTTTGTTAAAGTTCAAAGCTGTTTGTATGGAGGATAATATTTAATTTTTAGTTAGTAGTTGTTTTACCTAATTTATTTATTTATTTATTTATTTATTTATTTCATAATAACAAGTAATTGACAGGTTTTACCCCAAAGCATTACATGTTTAGTTTAAAATAAAATATTAAAATAGAATAAGTTTACAATTTAAATAAAATTAAAATTAAAATATAAAATCTAATGTTTTATTTATTTTTGTATCTTTATTAGGATGACGATACTATTTAATAAGTTTATACTTTATTGTAATTAAAAAAATATTCAATTTTTATTAATGTTTCTTAGCTCCGAAAGCTGACAAACACCTCATGCAGCTTTTCATCATAACACTCGCAACAAAAGTCCGTTTAATAACAGCGTTCCAAAAACGTATTAAACACCAAAATGGCGGATTACCATATGACACGCGAAACAACAAAGCCCATTGTGCCAAATCCAATAATTATCGCTACAGAATAATTATCATTTTATCTGCAAGGGTGGATTGTGAACAGATGCGACAGCACCGGGCCACTCGCGGCCACTGTATCGTAAATAATTGTTTTTTTCTTTTCACTAGGTGAAGCCCGAGCCCCATTCAGCGCTTTGTAATTAGCTATTGCTGACGTTGATTCGCTTTGAATAATTATTATAATGCGGCCAGTTGGACGCTGGAGAGCGCTTGAATGTCCGATGGATGTATACAATATTGTGTCGTTAATATTAAAACTGTATGTAGGATGGTGTTTAAAATAATATGTAATCTTGGAATAATGGAAAATGAAAATATGTATGATCTAGTGTTTGATAAAGTTCGAAAATGTCAGATCGTAAGTTAGAAATAGAAGTCCATATTATCCTTATGATGCCATAATATATTAGATTAATTATTACATTATGGCACCATTAAAAAAATATATCCAAATGTTAATTTGCACTGAATCTCTGCATATTTATACGAGAAAAAGTCACCAAAAGGCCAGTTATTTTGCATTAACTAGATTCAATTAAAAAAATAATTCCATATAATGTCTTGCAATTAAGAAAAACTTGTCTTAGACCACCTATCATATCTTGAACTATAATAGTAAAATTTTACCACCATTTATAAAGCATATAAAACTTTCAAAACAAACCAAACATCGCAAAGTAATGAAGTCATTCGTATAACCGAAGTTCATAATGCTCCCGCTACCAATTAACCCTTTACAAATTATTTTAAACTCAAACTCAAACATTCATTTATTCAATTAGACTACTATTTAGTAGCACTTTCGAATCGTCATTACATAATTATTTTTAACATTTACCACCGATTCGGAAAGCAGTATCTATGGAGAAGAACCGGCAAGAAACTCCATAGTTGCTCTTTTAAATTAATCATGTCGATATTACATAATATGTAACTTATATCTAAATACATAATATATCATAATATATGCCAAAGAACTGTCCTGTGGTTTTTACGCGACAACCCTCCATGGGTTTTTATCGTCCATATATTCCTGAATACTGTAGTACGCTCTCTGAACTAGTACATTTTTTATATAAGTTTTAAATTTAGAACTACTAAACTCTTTAATATTATGAGGAATTCTATTGTAAAAGCGTATACCTTGACCCATAAATGAATTTTTAACTTTAGCTAATCGGAAAAATGGCATTTCAATTCTATTTCTGTTCCTTGTGCCATAACAGTGTCTATCTCCTACTCTTGTGTGTAAGTCGGCGTTTTTGTGTACATGCAAAATATTATTAAATATATACTGTGATGGTACAGTAAGTATACCAGTATTCTTAAAGAGATCTCTTAGTGAGTCCCGAGCACGTAAATTATATATAGAGCGAATGGCTCTTTTCTGTAAGATAAATATAGTTTCTATATCTGCAGCCCTGCCCCACAGTAGAATTCCATAGGACATAATGCTATGAAAGTAGCTGAAATAGACCAATCTAGCCGTATCTTCATCGGTGAGATGCCTTATTTTTCGGACTGCATATGCAGCTGAACTGAGCTTACCTGCAGCGGTGTTGATATTCCGACGCATATTTAAATATTTTGACCCCCGGCAAAGGAGCATAATCCACGTTGTTCAACATTCATATTTATTACATCGGCCGTGTAAGCGACTGTAATAGAATAAAGCCATTGTGCCAAAAGGGCCGATTTAACCCTTTCATAGCTGCTAAGAGAAAGGACTGCTAATGGTCTTATTTCGACTAATGATGCCCTTGCAAACGAGGGTTGTTACTGTTGCGAGATGAAGTGATAAGTCGCTTTATGAATTTCTATTATTCAGACTTGATGATATTATTCCTTTCTATTTGTGAGCGATTGCAAGAATTGAAATGGTTACGTGGTTTATCTTGAATAAGATATCGGAAATAATTACGTTTAAGATTAAAAAGGTAAGTCGATGGTATTTTTTGGATTAACAGTTTGGTCATACATGATCAATTTAATCTCTTATTTCAAGGTTACTTCATAATAGATTTTATAATGGCCACAAGAGTAATTTTTATTTTATTTTGATTAATAGTTGGAAATTTTATTAAATGATACCATCGATAAGGTATGTTTTGGAAGATGCAATGATGCATGTCATACACGGAAAATGGGATATACGCTAAAAAAGAGCAAAAACTAATGAACTGAGTACCTAACTACATTCTTGCAAATAAATATAATTTGAATTTGAATTTGAATTTTGAAATTAATATATAAATCTGATGATTAGAATAGCAAAGATTTAAAATAATAATCCCTAATCACTATTCGACGCGTGCTCAGCTGGTGGATTTGAATAATGATTTTTCGGTTTTTTATCGAAAAAAGTAATTGCATTACATTATCGCCCCTAACCTAATAACAAACAAGCACCCCTTTGTTTGGTGTCTGAAAAAATAGCTTAAGGGCTGAAATATGATAATGATCATTTTTTTAACCGTTCGCTTGATTGCGGCTAAATGATGAATAAGACAAAAAAATATTATACGGATTAATCTTGCATCCCAATCAACGGCTATGCAAATATATGAGCAGATGTTTGTACTTTACTGAATCAATTTTATTATAATAATAGCTTATTAGCTGATGTTTTCTAATGTTTGGGATGGGCCTGTATACATAATTTAGCATTCAATGTTTCAATTTATATGAATTTAAGTTAAAACGAAGATAAGTCATTACTGTTTAAGTAGGCATTTTGTTTTTGTAAGTTTATAATGTTTAAATTATTCTTAACTTTGACTAAATAAAAGAAATCAATGTCATTTCATTCAAGTCCACGTCGTTAAATATTCTCAAAAAAACCCAAGAAACAAATCAATGAATCAACTAATTATGGCGATATTTATGTTATATCATAATCCAAGACGAGTTTGGACATCGAATAACCGAACATCATTAAAATTTTAATGTGTCACATAAAATCAATATATTTACATTACATAAATTTTACATGGGCCGATAATATCAACACTCAATCGGCTGTCAAACCATGAATTGTAGTGAAATTCAACACGACCAAATTAATTCAAAGTTTTAAGTGTCAAAAGCAATAAAAATAGACAATGGTGAGATTTCAGATAGACATAAAATGTTGAATTGTAAATCAGTTGTTAATTGTTTGAATTTTATTGTCACATAAATCGTTAAAGTTAACATTAATTACTTACGCGTAATTGGAAAAGGCGTAAGTTGTTGGTGCTAGTTAGAATCTTAATAAGGACTTAGGCGATATATATCGTAAGAAAACAACACTGATAAATGTGAATAAATGATGAATTATTAACTTTAATTTGTAGAAGCTCGTGTAGCCCGTATGGGAGAAATCTCCCAATATGTTTGTATTTACATTATATAACTGGTAATGCTATCCATAATATTAAGATAATGCTTTTCTCTTTTAACAATAAATTCAGGAAAAGGATTCTTATTTCCGAACGTCCAGTAGATATTTTCATTTTAGAGATGGGAAAGAGACGGACCTACAAAAATGTAAATTATTAATTGTTTGATAATTTTACTACTTAAAAAATTCTTAGATAACATCCATAACTTGTCAGAAGCCTTGATATTCAATGCACAGTTACGTTTCCTAAATTATTTTGCAAAATTCTGTCTATACTAATGTATTATGTTTGTGAATTTTAATGGAAGGCAGTTATCTTTCTTCTATTTTTATTTATACTTTATTTGAAGATTTGTGTCTTCCGCTAAGACCAATTTGACGCCCACGCACATGCTAATATATTATCTACAAAATTTATTCAATCAACAAAATTATGTTATTAAACAAGAATTCCAAAGAACTCGTTGTTTTAATTACAACTGTCATCTATATTTATATTCATGAGATTAACTGTTATTTTTATTATAAGATAAATCTCAAATTAATTTTATTAATAATCATAATCTGTGACATAACATTTAAGGAAAAACCCATTTGGTTATTAATTATGTTTTGTAATTAACCGGTATAATTTTATGCTTTGTATGATAATTTTATATGAAGGACATTAGATAATCTATTCTTTTATTATAAATATAATAAATATATATATTTACAATAAAATAATATTTAGGTACTTACCGAACTCAGTTGTCATAGAGTAAAAATAACTAAATTCTTCATGAGAATACAATCTTTTTGGGTAACAAATTATACTTATTTTACAGTTATTTTTCTAGCAATTTAATCCTGATTAGACATTTAATTAACTTGATAATTAATATTTGCTGTAACAGGTTTTGATGACAATAAATCACTTTCTTCTGCCTACATCGGTTGGGATATAAGATGAGTTATTTATTTTTAGAAAGGTTGTTATGTGAACCATTCGGAAATCAATTTATTTATTTCTATAAAAATATAGTACCTATAGGTTTTTTTATTTGTATAAGTATTTTTTTTTTGTTTTATTACTTCCTTGTCATAAACAGTGTCTTTTCCAATATTTGTACATTTTTATACGAAAATTTGAATTAATTTTGTCCTTTTTAGAATAAGAGTAGGCATCCATCTTTAGCAAAAAGAAAAAAAAAATGTTGTGTGGTTTTATGAAACCACGGTAAAAGTGAAACTTAGGCACAAAATTATCGTATTTGTACGATAATTATCGTACGGTTCGACCGTCACGTGACATGCGCTACACAGACCAAAAAGTTTGAGACGATGTAATAAAAGTTTCACTTTAAAAAAAAATGATTGAGTTTTATTGCTTCCTACTCACATCGTCGTATTTAATATTAATTTACCTATAGCTTGGTTTAAATAACAAGGCCTGGTCTATTTCCTCAAATAAACCTTTTTACCATAGGGTTTTGATGAACTTTTTTCTGAGATTCCATCCCAAACAAATCTTATAAGAAACAGAGCTTATAAACTGCAGAAAGCTGGTAGAAAGAGAAATAGAAAAGGATATAGCTACCAAAACTACAATCAAGCATTCATAATAAATCAATTTTTATACTAAGAATAATTAAACATAAAAGTCATATAAACCAACGAACCCATGTCCAAATGACACATTTTAACATCTTTTATTTTTCCCCAAGCGTGTAATTTGGGCTAAATAAATATTACACCTATTAACTTTATGACGCGTTTTTGGAAGTTCACGGCGTAGTTCAACAAATTTAATTTACATGGAGTTTTTATTTATTTATTTAATCTCGCTTGCGCGGGCGCAGCAGGACGCCGGCGGTCGAGTACCATTGTATTCGTACTGGCAGTGACATTCGCTTTTAAAAATTATTACTTTATGATTAAAATTAGAATTCGAAATGTTATTCCTGGTTATAACGTTCCTTGAAAGTGTGTTCTAGAATTCGTTTATTTGAAATGATTAACGTGAAGGTAGGTAATGAAGCTAGATAAACTATCTACATATTTTTTTTTTGTTTTTAATTTATTCTGTATTTTTAATGGAAGGATACGTATGTACGTATGTTTTTGTTTGTATACATTTTGCAACTGAAAGGTCCACAGATCAAACTCCGGTAGAGATGATAATGGTTTTTTTTTTATTACAATAATTCTGACTTCATTACAATAAACTTCCGCAATGAAAAATTTTTACCATCATCATCGTCATCATCATCATTGTAATTTCCATTATGTCATCCCTTTTCGCTCTATAAGTTGTTATGAATACTTTTTTAAAATTTTTTTTTTCGCCTCTTAAACGTAAGATATTATTTCTCAATTTTATAAAACAATTTCACCCTCAACCTTATCGTATTGATAAACCACATAACAATGAAACAGCGCGATCAGTTTAAAAACAAGCGAACAATGGCATACCAAGCTTCGATTAATGATGAGACTCCTACACCTAGCCAGTTGACATTATGTAAATACGATGCCTCTTACAGTGTAGTGATTACGCCTCGGGAGATTCGTTAGGTGAAGAAACATGTGTTGTTTTATTGCGTTTTGTAACAGTGTAACTAAAATAATATTTAATTAAGCAAGTTTAGATTTATTGGCTTTGTGTTAAGGATTTTAGGTAGAGACGAAATAAAAATTGAAAATGTAAAACAGTTTTTATTGTATGTTTTGCGATCGGGTTACAACGATTTCGTATAAGTTTTACGCAAGTATATTACACGTAAATCGTAAATCATATAAAATTTACTTCCTTTAATTTAAATCTTTTGCGTTATATCTACTTCAATTTTATATTATACTAGCTTCCGCCCACGACTTTGTACGTGCATCCCCGTTTTTCCCCGTTCCCGCAAGAATTTCGGGAAATCCTTTCTTATCGGATGCCTACGTCCTAACATCTACCTGCATGCCAAATTTCAGCCCGATACGTCCAGTGGTTTGGGCTGTGCGTTGATAGATCACTATATCAGTCACCTTTGAGTTTTATATATATAAGATTAGGTAGGTATAATTTACTTGAAAGTGTTAGTTCATCGTCAATACATGTTATATCGACGACAAACTAACACTTTCAAGTACATTATTTCAAAGCCTCCGCAGCAGTAAACCATGTGACGTCCCGCCTCTTTTCGATATAATAAAATTCCATGTTCACCAAACAATCGGCTCAAACAATTCTTACTTCACAATGAGATGATTATAATCCGTTATCTATTATAATTTACGAACGGGTTGGACATGCCGTGGGCGAAAGAAAACAATCGCTCGGCCCTCCTGCTCTAATTTAAAAAATACACTCTCACAGATAACATCTATAGAGTGATTTGATTAATTCAAACAAGGCTTTATACAAAGAATAGGTAGGGTTAAGTATTTATATTGCTGACGCGTGTCGATATTAATCTAAGTCCGATGCGTTAAGTAATTAATTATTTTGTTATGAATTTATAATTTATTTTTTGATGTTGAAGGTCATAAACGATATTTTGATAAACAATATTATTATTATTGATTGATTT
>CAJQZM010035974.1:165-13563 GCA_907164665.1 Colias nastes | reverse complement strand
CTCCTAGTGTCCCGGGGTTTTAGTATGTTTATTACCTAGGGACTCTTGACATGTTTCCGAAGAAACATCTTACGTTACTAACTCACGCACTCTAGACCCCCCTTGGAGGGACTCATTCAATGGACTAATAGAAACAACTGGAATATTTATTAAGAATGATATTAAAAATTTGAACACTCATGTTAATAATTGTCATTGATTTACAAAACAATAAATGGTCTATAATCACAGTTTTGCTGTGCAATAGTTTACAAGAATAACTGTGTTTAAATTGCGGTACAGTGATTTTCAGGATTATTTTTGAAGTGAAAACTTCTTTAGCGGCGTTGAGCACTTTTTCTGTAATGGGTATAAAATCTTAAACTCGCGTCAGGACACGTGACCTGATCGAAAAAGCGTAAGACGGATGGATATCAAACATGCTCAACGTTAATAATCAAGTTTTCACTTCTGCCGGCACTCCCGGAGTGCAACCCGTCTTTTTTTTTTTTGTAAATCAATGAGCTTAATAAAATATGCCAAATGTCTATCAATTTAACACTACTGCCTTATATATTAAAATGCATAGCCATAATATAACTAATTAAAATATCACACATTTATTACTATTCTAGAAGATACACATTTAGGTAAATATTAAAATATTGATTACACATTTTATTGGCTATTGAGATTGACAAAATCTAAACAATAGTAGTTTTGGTCTCCTTGATTAAATATTGTTGAAAATGACTAGAAATTTATCACACACATAAGCTACATACAGCAGCAAGCTCTAATAGATAATTTTAACTTTCAGCAACAAAAAGTTTCGGCAACTCTGTTTCAAGACGAATCACTCTTACGGTGGAAGATAAGTGCCAATTATCATATGGATCTGATTTCTTTGTTCCATAATTCTCTGGCGCAACAAATGTACTGTAATATGATATCAACTCGTGGGATTGGTCGCCGTCTAAGTCGGCAATGGTGAGGGACCTTTCTTGGAATTCTAAATCAGGTTGGCATGTGGGCAATGGGAAATTAGAATTGATCTGTCCACGCACACATATCTGAAGTATATCCGTTTGACTGACATTCACATGAATATAGGTTTGCAATTTATCAAATGCAACTAAAACAATTCTCTCGGAAATATCGTGAGCTACAAAATTGTCGTATTTAATGAATGACGATATGGATGCAATATTAATAGAGGGGCGATAATAAAATTTGTCGTAGGTATTTTTCGGGCTTGAATTCTGCACGTTGTATCTTATTTCGTCGATTTTAAGTGCACCCTTTGCTAGGTGTGCACTGTTCCACTGTCATAATTTTAATACAAAGCCTTGTATCGAGTTTGGGAAAGCGAACAAGCTAGGCCTCATTGCATAGACATGATTGGCTGTATACTCCCAGCTCACATTCGTTGTTCCATTGCGTTCGAGAATCAGCTTCAGACTAACTTTACATGAAGTTGGACATTCACCATAGTTTTCCACTCTTAGCTTACCAGCACCATTTGTATACACTTGCTTGGTGTTTCCAATATTATTTTTCAAGCTTAAATTAACTCTTTTAGAAGTTGAGGATACAGAAGAAGTGTCATTTGTGGTACGATCAAACTTTAAAAGCTTTTTATATAGTTCTGGATATATCTGTCGAACGGCCACTGATGTGCCATTTTTGCAAAGATAAGTTATGTTAGCTGTTTCATTCAGAAGTTTGACGGAGAGACAATTATCAATGATCATTGGATCTCCTATAATATTTCCTGTTGCACCAGAAATTATGAGGAGTGAATTATGATTTGTATTTGGATAAACTGTAGCAACTGTTAGGAGATCATTGACTTTATCCTTATCCATATCTTCAACAACCATGGGGAAATCAATTGCTGCTATGTTACTAAATACTTTTCCTTGTTTATGAATGTACCAATAATATGTTCCTGATAACGGATTCAAGGCAGCAAGCAATCCTTCGGTACCTGAGACTATACAATCATTCTGCTTATCATTATTAACATCAAGTATGTTACAGTTGATTTCTGTAGGAATCCTAGTCTCACGAGTATACCAACCCACTTTTCCAGTGTTGCCTACTATTAACAAAACTCCATTTACATTGTCATTGTTATTTTGATTATTTTTCATATGATTGCCTCGGTAAATAAATATTAGGTTTTTTGTATTAGGTATTGCACCATCAACTACTTGTACGGCACCGGATAACTCGATTTCATCGTAAGGTACCTCCCAGCTAGTACTTTTATCTTGCCATTCTTTATTTGCACAGCTGCCTACATCGGAGCAAGGTATTCCCCATAAAAATATAACAACAGTGAAGAGGCAAAGAAAAATCGAAGCGACAAAGGCGCATCGGCGCGGGAATGACATTTTGTTGGAGACATCTGATTGTAAGAAGCTTACGTTATCCATAGTGCTCTCCATGGTGTTCAGATTGGTATTGTAATCGTCCATATCGCTCATACTGTAATTTTTTGAAGATTGAAGACCGCTATTGTAATCCACATTATTGCAACTATCGGAGGCTTTGATATGAACTGCATTTTGCAATTTCTGATCGTCTTCGGAGTCGGAATCTGATACAAGCTGCTTTAGCGGTGCATACGTACCACCATTTCCATTCGTGGACATGACTCTCTAAAATAAACAACCTTTCACATGGCGAGTATCATCGATAAATAGATTCACTGGGTTAAACACAATAAGTCGTACAAAAATATTATCTTGAAAATTTTAGACTAACAAAATCAATATTCAATAACTGCGACAATAACTGCGCAGCTGTATTTATTTTACGTTGTCTTGACGTTGTCACTGTCAGTTGTCTGTCTACGATTTTACGTGACAGATGACAGTGACAGTGCCTCAACTAATACCCACAGAACATAATCATAATCCAATTTACGTAATTATGTATGTGTGTTTATCTCAATGACTAAGGAATCCTATGGACAGGGCATATTGTTCTATACAAACAACTGATTATACAAATATCATGCATTTCGATACCGAAATAATAAAACTAATACTGTCTCTTTCTAACCAATGAATATTCTGATAAGTGAAAAAATATGACTATACGTCAGTCAGTGCTAATTCTATACCGTTTGACATTTGTAGTTTGCTCAAATACCTACTGTGGCCGGGCGCCATGTTATGTTCTCGCACTGACCTCTATAACTATACGCTGGACAGGCTATTGCTGTCATTTTTTGTGCCTATTTGAAAATCGCCATTTTGGCGCTGACGGCAGCAGTGAGGCCAGTGAGGGGGAATGGAACTAATACTTGTGATGTCAAACAAATGGTTTGTTATCGATAAAAACTTTTCTGATATCGACTACAATGATAGAAATATTACCGACACTATTTTTGATTCAGACTCAGATTATCCAGAAGTTAAACTTGTGTAAACAAAACGAAGCGACGAAATTTGTAATCTTATTAGTTCTCAGAACTTTCACCGGGGGCGCTTTGAATCGGCACAGCAAATAGCTGTCATTTTGTATGGGATAGCCAGTCCAGCGTATAGTTATAGAGGTCAGTGTGTTCTCGTTATTATGATGTACATGCGCTGTCATTGCTCCGTAGTAAATATTGAAAAATATTGAATATTTTTGTGATTGTGACAAACATTTGTGTCTAAAACATATAGAGTGGTCAAGGACAAACAGTGGCATAATTCCAAAGCGTAGTATTGTGGGATGTGGCTCCAGAAAGAATGAAAACCAGAAAAGTTTGTCATTGCACCGGTATGTATTTGTTTTGACTGAAATATTAGTTATTACTTTGCTGATTTAGTTATTTTCATGTATATTGAATTGAGGAGTAGTCACAGACTCTGTTTAGTGCAAAATTGTTACCAAATATAGCTTTATTTTGTATATTTTCGTACAAGTAAAATAATGAATTTGGGTGCTAGTGATGGCTTATAATATCGACATCAGCAAAATGTTGGATGAAGACGTGCGTCTCCCAAGGCTGTGGCATTAATCTCAAGAATAGTTGCTTTGGTGAATACACTTCAAAATTAACAAATAAATTTTGTCAAGAGCATCAGAAGGAAGGCGGAAGAAAAAATAAAACACTTAATTCCTTAAATTTACCTAATACGAATTTTAACTTAAGTAAGATTGGTCGCTTTTACAGTATATACTTTAAAAATGTATTTGTAAATAAGTCAGGTTAGGACTAAAATTATAGGTAATAACCTAAATATTCATTTTTTTAAGGTTACCAAGAAGTGAATATAGAAAAAGAAAATGGTTAGAAGCAATTGGAACTGAAAATATCAAACCAAATGTAAAGGATATAATATCATATCATGTTCCCTACATTTCCCCGAAAGTGCTTTCAATAGAACAATGCATGTGATTCGTCTGCACGATGATGCTATACCAGTATGTCTGCCGCTGCATTCACACAGGGTGAGGTTTTTATCTGTCGACATAATTATTGTGATGTCTTCCAATTTACTTTTGATCTTTTTATTTAGATTTAGGTCTGTCATTTATAATCTAACGTTTCTCCTATTTTGAAGGGGGCCTGTGAACAAAATGAGATGGTTTTATATGATTTTTTGAATACAAACTTGGGTGATATTTGGTTGTTGAAATATTATTGACTGAGGGAAAGTGCAATTTACTTTAAATACATGGGGTGTTTTAAAATACGGGTCCAAAAATAATCAATATGGCAGCCCTACTTCTAGCAAATACCTATGTAACATTCCTTTTTCCATTCCTAATGTAACATTCATCATGCCTGGTTCAAAGTACTGTTTTTTTAATCTAAAAATGAATTTCAGCCTTGTGTCAGTCAAGGTGAACCTGCTTCATCAACGGCGAATAAATTGGATCCAACTCCGGCAGACATACAGAATGTTTCAAATATGGTAATTATTTTAAGTATTGCTTTATAAGCCAACCCTTTGTAAAATAACATAAGGGAATTTGTAATATCATTTAGTGAAATTGTAATTTTTAACAGAAAAAATAAGACTATCTACGAAAAGAAGTGAGATGCCATCAATGACATATTATGTAGCTTGTACAAAAACAAAAAAAGTACCAACCTGTTAAATACAGTAGAACTCAATTTCGAAAGTTGTTTTTTTACAAGTTAAGTTTTGATGACATTTGTGTTTTAGTGACATGAAGTTGTCTTTTAATGATATTCACTAGGTCTTCAATTATTATTTGCATGGCTAATACCATTTTAATGATTATGCTTTATGTACATGCAAATTATGAATTTTTTTTTTTTTTTTTTTTTTTTGATATAACTGCGACCAGGCAATCTGTTTGGTAACAATTGGCCTTTATATTGTTTGGAACTCCGTCCGGGAACATGATATTGTTTCAAGGGGCTCGTCCAACAACTCCACCCTTGTAGTCCAGTGTTATATTTGTTTTAGATTAGAATCTTTTAGCAAGGTTTGTAATGTCCTGTCTTTTTAGCCTGATGTATTGTTGGCCTCCCTCTCCACTTAACGCTTGAGCAAGGTCGTTGGTGTGTACTGTTAGCCTTTCCTGATATTTCTGGCTGCTTTCGACAATTTGTTTTCGAACTGTGGCTATACCGAGATCAAGGTACATGTATTTATTTGCAATACATTTGGGGATACCAAGTATTGTTCTGAGAGCCTTAGTCTGGAATCTCTCTAGGATTTCAATGTTGCTATTGCTGGCAGAGCCCCAAAGCTGTATGCCATAGGTCCAGATTGGCTTTAAGATTGTCTTGTAAATTAGAATTTTACTATTGTCTTTCAATTTTGAGTGGTGACCTATCAACCAATTTAGGCTACGCAGTTTTCCATCAAGTTGTTTTCTCTTTGTCCATATATGTTTTTGCCATGTCAGTCTTCTGTCTAAGTGCATACCCAAATATCTAGCACTATCTTCTTGGGGTATTTCTTTGTTGTTTAAGGTTACCGGCGGGCACGTTTCCTTTCTGAGCGTAAATGTCACATGTGTGGACTTACTCTCATTTGCTTTTATCCTCCATAGTTTTAGCCATGTCTCAATTTCAGTGAGGTGCTCTTGTATCATGAGAGATGCAGTTCCTGGATCCTTATGGATGGATATCACTGCGGTGTCATCGGCATAAGTCGCGATCATTGTTTTGCTGTTCGCGGGGATGTCAGCTGTATAAATAAGGTACAGTATCGGTCCTAGGATACTGCCCTGAGGGACACCAGATTTTATCTCGTAGAGTTCGGAGAGATCTTCGTTGCATTTCACCTGGTAGCTTCTTTTGGTGAGGTAAGATTTGAGAGTTAAATAAAAGCAGTGAGGGAGCTTCTCTTTCAATTTATATAGAAGGCCTTCATGCCACACCTTGTCAAATGCTTGACTTATATCCAAAAAGACAGCAGAGCAATACAATTTGTTTTCAAGACATTTACTTATTATGTCTACGATTCGGTGGACTTGCTCTATTGTTCCGTGGTTTTCACGAAATCCAAACTGATGGTCGGGCAGTACAGTGAATAGGTGTTCCTTAATTCTGCTGAGTAGTATTCTTTCGAACAGTTTTCCAATAATTGGCAGCAAGCTAATGGGTCTATATGAGGTCGTCTGATGCGGCGGTTTACCTGGTTTAAGCACCATCACCACTTGTGCTATCTTCCATTGCCCTGGGAAATGTTCGAGTCTTAGAAGAGCGTTGAAGATGTTGACAATTTTCATTATTCCTTTAGGTGGAAGATGTTTTAACAAAGTAGCATCGACCATATCATATCCAGGTGCCTTACCTTCTTTGAGGTTTCTGATTTCTCTAGCGACTTCCTTTGGACTAGTGCTTTTAAGAGGAAGACACATCTGTTTTGCCGAGCCTAGGTATGTATTCACCTTTGCCGTATGATCAGGATTACTCTCAGGGTGTGGTTGAAAAACAGTGTTTAAGTGTTTTGCAAATGTTTCAGCCTTTTCTTTGTCCGATCTAGCCCACCCTCCGTTGCTGTTGTGGAGAGGGGACATATGAGCTTTAGGGCGTTTTAGGGCTTTAGTTACTTTCCACAATGAATAATCTGTGTCAGCATTGGGGCTTAGATTTGTAATACGATTTTGGATATTTTCATTTTCCAGTTGGCTAATGTAGGTTTTCAGTTCCTCCGAAAATTTGTTGAAAGCTGTTTTGTCGCTCGGATACCCGCTCCTGTGCCATATTTTTCTAAGTCTGCGGCGTTCTTTGATTTTCTCTTTGATTTCTAGTGGATAGGAGTTTTGTTTTGGAGGCTTACCTTTCTGTTTTGAAGTGGCAATATTTGCAGCATGATGAATAGTCATATTGAGTTTTTCTATTTCATTTTCTACTTCATCAGAGGTTTTAAGTTTGCATTTCAGTTCCACCAGTGTGTTTATTATGTCTTGGTACTTACGCCAGTTCATATTTTTACGGTTGTATAACTTAGGTTGTGGTTGCAACAGAGTGATTGTTGAGCTTATGTTTAGGATGACAGGAGTGTGATCTGAAGTGAGGTCGATAGGTGATTCTATTGTGACGTAATTATTATCTATATTTTTTGTAACAAAGAAATCAAGCAAATCAGGTATCCTGTTTCTGTCATTTGGCCAATATGTAGGCTTGCCACCAGATAAGTATTCTAGATTCATTTTTTGTATTGTTTTCATAAGTTGTCTACCTCTTGGGTTATAGACTCTTGAACCCCAGTGAAGATGCTTTGAATTCCAGTCCCCTCCACAGACAAATCTTTTATTCAAGGTCTTAAAGTAGTTGTTGAAGTCTTGTTCAGATATTATATGTCTAGGCGGGCAATAGACGGCTGACAGTACAGTTTCCAATTTATTGTCTTCGATTATTATAGAGGTTGCTTGAATTTTCTCTGTGGAATAGTTCTCAATTGGGTAGTGCTTAATATTATTTTTAACAATAATGGCACTTCCTCCATGGCTGTTTCCAGATGGGTGATTAGTTGCATACATTTTGTAATTGTCAAAAACGGTGTGCGATTTAGAAGTGAACCTTGTCTCAGATATAAGTGCTACGTCAATATATTCTGTTTTTAAAAATAATTCAAATTCTTGACGTCTCTCCGTCAAGCCGTTGGCGTTCCAAGTGACCACTCGGAGGTTTCGAGTCATTTTTTAACAAGGCTGCTGACTAGCTGGACCATGCGATCCATCATTTTGTCTACCATAGTTTCAACCATGGTCATTATTGTCTTTTGCTGTTTGTCAAGCATAGTTTCCATAAGTTTCATGATGTCGTTAAGGTCTGTTGTTTTTTCAAAATGTGTGTCTGTTAATTTTGCCTTGGTAGCCTCTGCATATGTTTTATTGAGATTGGGTACTCTTGAGTACCTGTTATATAAAGTAGGTTGCATATATGTAGAAGTTACGTTTTGTGATGGTGGATTTACTTTTGGCTTTGGTGCACTCTTTAAGATCCGTTCTTTGTATTGCTTGTAGATGCTACAACCTTTGTAGCTAGCCGGGTGTTTCTCTTCACAATTCGCACAAGTAGCATCGGTGTCTGGTTTTTTAGTACAAGATGAAGTAGGATGATCTTTACCACATTTAACGCAACGGAATGGTCTATAGCATTGGTTCTTTGAATGGCCAAATCTCTGGCATCGTTTACATTGAAGTATTTCCTTTTTTTTATATGGCGCTTCAATTGTAATTTTCATGTTATTCAAGTATTTTACTTTGAATATATCTTTATTGTTGCTCTTTGGTTCCAGGTCAACATAGAAGGTAGGTAGTGGCTCTTTTGTAGCCCGGTGCCTTACATTCACCACTTGTCTGACTTCATGTCCTATATTTGACAGCTCTTTGGCTATCTGTGCAGTGTCTTCTGATGCATGTAGCCCGCGCAAGACAACTCTATATGCTCTCTCGCACTTAAGCTGATAAGTATAGTGAGAGATATTGTTCGCTATAAAATTCTCTCTAATAGTTTTATATACCTGGATGTCTTTGGGCATGATTTTTATAATATGTCCAGATTTCAGGGTGGTCATAGTGTATGAACTATTGTCTACTATTTCATTTAAAACTTCCTTGAGAGATGTAATATTTAGGACACCTGTGACAAAGATAGGCTCAGGTTTAGGAATGTATTCTTTTTCTTCTTTCTTGTTGTCTTCTGAAGTATCTTCATTCAAAATTTCGAAACTATTTTGTGTGGGTACTGCAAAAACGGAAGTATTTTTCAGTTTTTTATTTGTGTCGTTTTGTATTGGGCTAGTTTCTTTTCTTTTATTTCTTTTTGTAGGAATTTGGTCTCTTTGCCAGTCAACCTTATTGTTTATTATTTCTAAGGGGGAGCTTTCTGGCCGAGGCTCTATCAAAGTCTGATTACTTTGTTCTGAATTTGGTTTGTCTGAAATTCTCTCTTCAGTTATCAGTTTTGCTGGTAAAGAAGAAGTCGAGTTGCTTCTAGTTCGAGTAAACATACTTTTGTGAAAAGTCTGTTGAATCATATTATTTTGGTTTATGCTTTTTTTTTGTTGATGGGTTTCGCTCATTTTGTTCCCACGAGTAGGGTCGATTTATAACCGTCACACTAGGGGTGACGCCCATTCCCCAGTGAAGGCACGTATACAACGTCGTTAGCCGGGTCCGACGAGGTTGGCGCTAGTAGCTTGCCTCCCGCAAGCCATGCATCTTGTTGGCGCGTATCCCACCTTAAGATTGGGGTGACTTTTTAAAGAGGTTTTCTACCTCGCAGCCCGGGCGATTAAGCCAAGGCCCCCGATTCCATAGGATAAGTACTAAGAGTTGCGGGTTGTGAAGGTCATTTCCTACCCTCACTTATTCAAGCTGGTTAAGCTATCATTGTCGGGTTAATTAACCGTCGCCCGATACTCGACGTTGACCTTTTACAGCTGGCTCGGTCACCTCTCAGCCAACCCTCCTCCTTTTGCATACGGGCTTGGGACCGTCATTGGCGGTGCAAATTATGAATAATAAATGTAATATAACTAAAATATAAAGTGAACAATGCTAGTTAATGTAAATTGTGGCATTTCATTTCCAGGTACCAGTTGAGCCTCAAATCCCTATTATGGTCGACAGCAAGACGTGTTCCAAAAGGTATCCACGAAAATTGACGGCAATGATGATTACCCACAGTATGAGCGTCGATCGCTCGATAATAGTGGTAGAACTATCACAACTATAGTAAAAGGAAACGATTTCGAGGTAGACAACAGTCAAAGAATGAAAAGAGTGAATCCGAGTGCATCCCAGGCTGCACAAAATAGTTTAGTTATATAATTTTCTCTGTTATTAAGTAATTATTGTTTTTTTTCTATTACTGTATATTGTGTTGTTCATCGTAATAAAATACTATTATATACCTATATTAATATTTATTTTGTATCATTGTATTACATTCCTCAAAACCGAAATTAGTTCAGCTAAAAGGTAACAAACACGGTAACAAAAACGGTACGAAGTTCGCCGGGACAGCTAGTAATGTAATAAAACAAATTGAATACTAAATTATTCTGTTTTTCCGGAGCATGCGCCATCCCTCGTGGCTGTACCATAGTAGCAAAATGCATACAACAGATTTTATACCGCATTCCCGTAATACCACATTTGCTCTTTACTGACATGCTTCCGCTAGTTCCGTTAATACTACATTCAAATAATATCTGATTTCGAAAACACCAGTCAAACAAAACAAAATATCCAATAAACCAGTTGATCAATTTAGCAGATAACTTAAATGCCAAATCGTAAGTCTACCGTAATCCATAAATGGAAGTCAAAATTGAACTGGATTTATCAAATTATACAGGGTTACTTGTAAAACACCAGGAACCTCGCAGGACAAGATAGCTAACAACATAAGTAACAACATTTGTTCTACGACTTTTGATAATTTGTTAGATTTTATTTTCATACAAAAATAAATATTCATTTAATTTTCCGTTTGAATATTATAAACTCTACGCTCATCCCTGCGAACGAGAGGGGGAAGGGGGCGTCGCGTCGTCCTTTCGATAATGAATAGAAAATAGACTTACAAATGTTAGGAGAGTACAATAAAAGCTTAAAAAATCATCTAAAAATAATTTATTGCGTTATGCCAATAGTCGTAGAACAAATGTTGTTACCTACATAAGATGTTAGCTATCTTGTACTGCGAGGTTGCTGGTGTTTTACACAGAGCAAGTCAGTGTTTTACAAGTAACCCTATATAGGTGTTACCGTCACGAGCAGCCATCGTCATACTTAATTTTATTAATTGGCATTGTCATTTTTTTCCGCCATTTGTAATTTTACTTCTATATTTTGTACAATAAAGTTTAAATAAATAAAAAAATATATATTTATATTATTTTTATCGATAAACATAGTAATGTTTATCGATATCTTCTCGGCACTAAACACCATCTTGTGTTACACGCAATATGGCGCCGGCCACACTTTTTTTGTAGGTATGTCACTTCCATGTGATTCCTTATTCATTGGTTTATCTAATAAAATTATAGAAATTTATATAGGTACTTCTGTGTAGGTACTTTTCTCTCTACAATAAAATATTCGGACTACTCTTACTGTTTTTTTTTTCAATGCATTAGTTTATCAGGAAATATCGATTCATCAAGTGAAACAAAATATGCTTCCCACGGGCCACGGCTTTTTAAGTATTCGCATATCATGCACTATGCAGAGTTCAAGCATTGGTATACCCACTCAAAACTTAACTTGCAAGAGGATTAAATTCAAATTTTCATCTTTTCAGTGCGAGCCCCCTAGTTCAACAATTCAAGGCATTATTGTTTAGATATACATATATAGATCAGACCACAATAGGCGTAACTACGCGACGCGACAGAGCTTAATATCCTTTCTATAAAATTGTATGACATATAATGCACTACGCGACACCGAAACTACGCGCCACGCGGCAAATAGTTATGTCGCGCAGGGTAGTTACGCCCAGTGCGGTTGGACCTTTAGATTTGAATAGATGAATCTATACTAATATTATAAAGCTGAAGAGTTTGTTTGTTTGTTTGTTTGAACGCGCTAATCTCAGGAACTACTGGTCCGATTTGAAATTTTTTTCGGTATTAAATTGCCCATTTATCGAGGAAGGCTATAGCCTATAGGCTATATATCTAAGACCAACAGGAGCGGAGCAACGCGGGTAAAACCGCGGGGCACAGCTAGTAATTAATAAAATTAACCAAAAAAATAAGTAAAACTGATAATCTTTTCAGGTTCTCCAAGAAAATGTTAGAAATAAAACCATAACATATAGGCAGAATGTATATTTCTTTTATATAAATTACTTGCAGTTCTTTTCATACATTAGTCTAACATTAAACACATTTCTATTATGTCACACTTATTTAAATTGGTGCTTTTACTTAAAAGAATGGTAAGATTAACCAAGGAATAATATGCATACATTTTGAGGCTGAAACCACTGTTGTGACTAATAAATAATTTAAAAACAGCGATTTTATCCACTATAAGTACCTCAAGATTCGTATAGTTAGCTAAAAGGCTGTTTAAATGTCGTATAGAAAATCCATATACGACCTACAATGCAATATAATGCAAGCTGACCATACGATTCGTGAGCAAATCTAATTTATCTGGCGCCTAGACTAACACTAATTGAGATTATTGAAGGTACATGATTTTACAATATATTAGTGAATGTCACGAGCCACGCTTACGGTCGACCATTACATGATCGGTATTCATTTTTGACATACATCTCCTACACTAATTAAAATTAAGAAATAAATAGGAATACAAACAAGAACTATTTACAAACTCAGCCTCAAAAACACCTCCGTCTATTTAATATCATTGTGTTTATTTCCATTGATGGCACATTTTGTACAATATTCCAACTGTTGTGTGATTTGGGTGTATTAAGCAATATAGAATTGAAACTTTATAATACAGGATATTTTTTATATAGGAACAAATTAAGATTTAATGAATAATTATTAGCTTTTAACCTAAGTTAGTAGAGAAATAAATAAATAAAAATATATAAGCTCTACAAAATATTGTGATGATATTCTTAATATAATGGACAAGATCAGGCATCAACTTTGCATATTGTAAATAAAAATCGGTGACAACAGACGTACATCTGTATTATATTATTGAAAGGAATCAGTCTTGAATTACATATTCAAACATTATATACAGACAAAAATCTACCCGACACAGAATCAAACACTTCACTAAATACCATATTTGAGTCCCATATTCAATACTATTAAATAATACACGAGTTACGATTACCTAAACGTTAGTCGGTACATAAAGGAGCCCGCCCTTTACCTAGCATCCCGTACTAGCAACATAATGGGAGCGAGTACGAACTAATGTTACTGTACTCGGTGGCAAAAATTCACTAATACCCTAATATCTTCACTAAAC
>CAJQZM010035973.1:0-24992 GCA_907164665.1 Colias nastes | reverse complement strand
ATCCTGTTACAAAGGACCCACAAAATTTCGGGTCATTTGTAACAGGATGGCGGTTCTACAGGGGTCTTAGTACGCAATGACAAAAAGAAAAATGATGGTCAGAACGCTGATACCGGATACCTTAAGATACTATAACGTTTTATATTAGAGAATCTTAACATAAAATATTATAGTATCTTCACCGTGTGTGACGCGCTTTAGGTAAAGCTCTTCTATAGATAATTCCTTAATTCAATGTGGCGTGTGTCATTAACAATTTGTTGACGTTGTCTAAAAATATACGTATACAAGCATAGTACGTAATATATACGACAGCTGGTTTAATTTTAAAAATATCGTCTACACACGCAACCATCAATAATAGTAATTAATGGGGGTTTATAGAAGGGAAGTTTTTATAGGGAGCAGAGAACCCTTTCTTTTAACTTCCGATTATACAATACTCTTCAAGTTACTAATAAATATAAAATAAATATGGAAGCATAATATAAGAGCATAAAATTTTTATTTTCTTGTAAAAAGTCTATGTATTTGATGATTTGAAAAAGGTTGACTGTAATAGTATAGGTGAAGCTTTAAACTGCACCTTTCTGCAAAAAATAAAATATCTACATAGAATTAGATTCTTATTAAAAAACAAATTTGCGATAAGAAAACATTAAAACAATTTTCTTTAAAAAGCATTAAATACCTAAATGGAAATCATCACCTTCGTTATACAAACACAATTTCTGTAAACTTAAAAATGAATTTATTTAACATGAAATGCAGCGCAAATTAATTAAAAAAGCTTATAAACATCACAAAAGTGAACATTTTAACTATGCAACGCGTTAACTAGTTCACTTTTATTAAGACGAAAATATGTTTATGAAATGAGGTGTTAAACTAAGAAAATACTTCATTCATGAATACATTTTAATCTCAACTAGTGAGATATTATAGTGAATATTTAATTTAAAAAGGATTTGTAACTCTTTTAATATATCAAATATTCATTTCATATTATTTACATATCTGTATTTACAATTTTTATTTTGTAATACTAAATGTGATGCCAAGGTTCCTCTTGAATAGCAGTAACAATAGCTAACTCAACAAATATAGGTATAACAAATCAATTATACCTGCGACGAAAGAAACGAATTACGAAAACACCGACACAAAACAAAAGCTGCTTTGGAAAAGGTTAAAAACTCGTGTTTTAAGTGTCCAACACAGTCACATAGAAACCGTTACTTTGCAACAGTTACCTTTACTTTGTTAAGCCAACGTTTTAGCTTTGAAAAGTTATTTCTAAGGTTTCAAGCGTTTTTTGCGAAAACGTTGCAGGTATGATAAGTGACACCAAAAAAATACCTTCAAAGAATTTTGAAACAACCTTTGAAATTCAGCGAAGTAAACATTCTACAAAAGTTACCGATAGCAATTGCTAACACAAAGAAAGTTTGAAGTTTGAATGTTTTCGTCAAAAATTTTGAAGCACAGAAATTAAAAGACTTGTAATGGCTTTAAAATATTTTAAATAAAAAGCTTTAATTTTAATTTGTAATATTAGAAGCCAGTAAATAGGAAACAATATAGGGACTCTTGGTGTCACTATACATGCATATAAAAACACACACATATTTATTTTTATTGAGAATAGGTACTATGATATATTTTTACTTGTCCATACCCAATACGGTTACACACTGATTAAAGATTATAGTATTTACATTAATATTACAAATTCTACAGATTACACGCTTCAGAACTGCTTAGCTTTTAAGCGTATTTTTTGTTAAAAAAAGCTTTATATTCTCAATCCAGAGGGTAATTAATCTTTGATTACTTAATTATTATTAGATATATATCATATAATTATATTTCCTACAGATTTCTCAACAACATCAAAAGAGCGTTCGGAGAGCGAAGTCCCGCAGCGCCAGGACACCAAAGAGGATGGCGCTTCCAGCATCGCTCGCACCGACTCACCAGACAATGATTCCGCTTTTAGTGATACTGTAAGTTTTTATTATGTCTATATTTCAGTAAAAATAGATAATTTTCTATGTATCTGCTAGTTATTTTGTTTTTGGATATTTTTTTAACTCTTTTATAATGAGTTGTAATTGTAGATACTTAACTAAACTCTTTTAACTATGTTGTCTCGGAATGAAAACTAAAATAAGGTTTCATTGAAGCAATAATGTAGATATCTGCTGGCGTATTAAATTTGGATATTATGCACCGATATAAAGCATATTAAGTGATATTAATCAGAGATATTGTCAATTATTTATATTTCTTATTCCTTGATTTTCCGAATTATTTGGACCAGCACATATTTTATTTTTTTACTCAAATAAGTAACATAGGTAATAATATTTTCAAGTACGTTAATGAAAGGGCTTATTTATCAATTTTACTGCAAATGCAATAATCATATACAAATGCATTAAACATATAATATACTGAGGACAATCTAGTATTTCTAATAATTATCTATTATTAAAACTAAATGTCACAGCCCTTCAAACAAAAACAAACCGTATATTATCCAACGGATAGCTACCCAGGAATGTACCGTTACGTACGTTAGAATTAATAAAGGAAATAATTAAAAACATAGTATTTGCTCTATAAGGTTATAATCCAAGAATAAAGTTAGCTACTATAATTTAACCTATGGGCATAACTAGTTATCACATAAGTATTATTTATAAAACTATAAACCGCAATTTCTTACCATTTTAAACAATATTTAATTATACGTCACTATTCAATAAATTTTTTACGTGAGCAGTGGTGGCTCAGTGGTGAGACCTCGGACTTCGAATCGATAAGTCCGGGGTTCGAGACCAGGCGAGCGCGCAGGAAATAAATTGATTTTTCAATTTATCTGCGCATGTTGTAACATCACCACTGCTCGAACGGTGAAGGAAAACATCGTGAGGAAACCGACATGTCGAAGAATTAAAAAAAAAAAAAAAAAAGTTCGACGACATGTGTCATCCGCCAACCCGCACTTGGCCAGCGTGGTGGATTATGGCCTGTACCCTCATAGGAGGCCCGTGTCCCAGCAGTGGGAACGTATATGGGCTGATGATGATGATGATGATGATTCAATAAATTTTTTACGTAGGAATAGCAAAGTAGAGTCAACAAAAAAAATTAAAATGGTGCGAAAAAATGTTATAGAATATTTATTTCTATGCATAAACTAAACTAAATTTGAACAATATAATCTAATATATATATTATAAAGGCGAAAGTTTGTATGGATGTATGGATGTATGGATGTTTGTTACTCTTTCACGTAAAAACTACTGAACCGATTACAATGAAATTTAGCACACATATAGAGGGTAACTTGGATTAACACATAGGATAGTTTTTATCCCGGAAATCCCACGGGAACGGGAACTATGCGGGTTTTTCTTTGCAAACGCGGGCGAAGCCGCGGGCGGAAATCTAGTATATAATATTATTAACAAATTTTAGGATATTAAATACTTTTGCAAAACAAATTTCGTTTATTAGTACAACGTAACAGTAGAGTCAGGAAGAAAAAAATGATATTAATAATTATTTATTTCCACAGGTATCGATGTTATCAAGTGAATCGTCAGCCTCTAGCAGTGCCAGCTCCAAATGCAAACAAATGAAACTGACTATTCATCCCAATCAAAAGGTAACTTTTAAGTTTTTATGTTAGTACCGTCAGCAACAAAATCTGAACAATTATTTTAATTTAATGAGCTAATATTAGTTATTTAGAAATTTATTAACGCAAAGATACGGCATGAAAAATATTTATAAAAAGGCAAAATTATTGGTTGTTGAATCTCCAGTATTCCTGTTCAATAATTTTGATACACAAAGCTATTTTACAATGATATCGTGTTTTTGTTGCTAACTGTACTCCATGCATTTAATTTCGTCAGCTTAAAAATATAATTTAATTTTTCATTCTTAATTTATTTCCATGTAAATCGCTTCGTATTGCCTTTTTATAATAAAACTGCTACATGACTGCAGTACAAGTCTTGTATGACCTAAATCATATTTTCTACTTTAAATTTGATTTAAAATATTTTATAAGAAACTAGGGTAAAGGCCTTACATACAGCCCTTTCTATTTTTTTTTTTTTACCAATAATGTTTCCGAAAATACGGAAGCTTTTTTCGCATCATTTTTATCATTTGCCCATATAATTTTAATTTTCCTGTAGACAACTAGCTAGCTCTATAATCTTACAGGACGCACTTTACCAACAGAAGGCCGACAAAATAAAGCTCGCGCTAGAACGGATGCGCGAAGCTAACGTCAAGAAGCTCTTCATCAAAGCGTTTTCCACTGACGGTTCTTCCAAAAGCCTGCTGGTTGATGAGAAGATGTCTTGTGGATATGTAACCAGGTTATTGGCGGATAAGAACCACGTGACTATGGAACCGAAGTGGGCCATTGTGGAGCATTTACCCGACTTGCATATGGGTGAGTTGATTTGAAAATTTGTTATAATAAATAAGAGGGGCTGAACGGATCGAGGATCTACGGCAGTTAAACTTGAAAAAAATGTGGTTTTCAAGAAGACAAAGTTTGTGCCTGTGTAGTGTTTAGGTTTCAAGTTTCAACGTTTGCCATTAGCCAATTTGATGATTTCGGACCTTATTTCGGACATATTATTATGTGTATCTTGAGATATTATTTTTTATTTACCAGTACCAGTATCGGGTATCAATATCAACTGTGAGATCGACTCTTATCTTTATATCAAATCAAAACTTAATTTCATTGAAATATTGGGTGGACTAAATGGAAACTGAACTATATACATAAATTAAATAATATTAGTTATGCACTAGCTTCCCGTTCGCTTCGCTCGCGTCCAATTCGCATCGTCGTATCAAACGCAGTTTTAGATTGAGTTAAGATACAGTTCTCGATATCAATTTCAATTCTATATTCCACTTTGGGACACTAATTTACTAGTTTAAATGTTGGTACAGAATATTATTGGTATATATCCTCAACATTTTAGCAGCTGACAACGATAGGAGTAGAAAATTAGTAGAGATATTGTATATGTTATTTTCTTTAAAAAATTCAGAATGTATTTAGTAGTTGAAAATCCTGAAATATCATTCGTAAAAATAAACCACATTATTTAATAATAGAATTGCGTAACACAGACAATTATTAAAATAATTACCTCAATTATAAATATAATAATACATAAGTTACACATTGACGCTTGTAGTAAATAAAACTGACCTACATACAACTGTAAGTGTGAAGATGAATTTGTTTGTTTGTCACGCTTTCACGCCTTAACTACTCAACCGATCATTAGGAAATCTTGTAGGCAGATGCTGGAAAAATCTAGAAATAAGATATCTTAAAATCAAATAAAGTAATGACCTACTGGATGGTTGGTAAAATTACTACGCAACAGGTCGATTTTTTAAATGGTGTGTTTTTCATTTTCCTTGCTTGGATGCCTAATACTTATAATAAACAACTAACCTATTACCTATATACAAAACAATATATCAACAAAGATCTAAATCCATATTAATTTTCTAGTCTCCATAGTTCAAGTTTATATACCAGATGGATATATGAAATGACCAAGAGCATTAATATTAATTTATATATACCTGAAATGTCTTACCTTATATCAGCTTAGAGCAACGACTCTTGACAATCCAACATTAATATTCAGGGAAATACATTAGTTATCTCACAGCCGGCTTATAATAATCCTCGATCTTGTAAATTAAGATCCGTTTTGAGTTATATGGCTTTACTCGTCTTTATTATTACCACAATATCTAAGGACCTAATATAGTAATGTTCATGAATCACATTATGTCAGGGTATAGACCTATGAAGTCACGGGAATGATGCTCTAATTGTTTATAATTTTAATTTTAATTTTGTATAATTCTATTATACTGTAACTTCCATATGGGAACACGTGTCAAAGAAAACAATTTTATTTATTTATTTTATTTATAGCGAAGTTCATATATTACGGATTCTTTTTACATTCAATAATCCTGTTTGGTAAAAACGGTAAAATAACTTTTACAAAGTTGTCTTCTAATAACAGGAAACATAGGTACTAAGTAGAAATAATAAAAAGTCATTAAAAATAAATCTTCACAGATAAAGCGTGAGAACTTCACAAAATTATAATCTGGATAACTTAGAATGGATTTTGGCTAATCTTTGTATCAAATCTTATCTCCAACTAGCTGCGCTCCGCGGTTTCACCCGCGTGGCTCCGCTCCTGTTGGTCTTAGTGTGATGATATATAGCCTTCCTTCGATGAATAGACTATCTAACACCGAAATAATTTTTCAAATCGGACCAGCAGTTCCTGAGATTAGCGCGTTCAAACAAACAAACTCTTCAGCATTATAATATTAGTATAGATAAGTCCAAATTCCAATAAGTCCAAACATTTCAACAAAAGCCTTTAAATCCTTATTAATACAAAATGAACTGACAATTTACACAAAATTAGGACAAAACCATCCATTCCCATTTCCCCGGAAAAGTTACGGAAGTGGATTGAAACGAACCAATCAGAGTGCAATTACTATCACCTAGTATCGCAAATAACAATGATTTAGGGCTAAATTGGTTGGGAAATATTAACGATTTGTAACAGATTTTACGCTTAATGGTGATTAAATTACTGGTCAAACGGGTTTATAAAAGACCTTAAGATAAAAAAATCTAGTCTAGGATCTCTGTTTCGAAGCATTAGATAAGTAACAATTAAAATGATGTGCTTGTTTTTGTTCGTTAAACATGCAGCATGCGTAAGTGGATTTTTAACTCAAAAGTTTTGAGGTTTCAAAAATATTTGAGTTTTTTTTTATAATTTAAAAACCCTTACAAAGTTTTCTCCAAAGTACTTCCGTAATAAATCACACAACAGAATCAATTCACAAATCATCTGACCTATTTACAAGTTGTTTGTTAAAGTGAACAAAACAGAAACCTTATCAATTCAAAAATCATTCGGCCCAGTTACAAGTTTCTATGGAAAATTTTACCTCCTACAGCCCTTTATACAGGGTGTAATCGT
Organism: Colias nastes; assembly: GCA_907164665.1. Lineage (NCBI taxonomy): Eukaryota > Metazoa > Arthropoda > Insecta > Lepidoptera > Pieridae > Colias > Colias nastes. The sequence continues at coordinate 17,904 of CAJQZM010035973.1, read as the reverse complement.
TAAGTGTGCACAGGCGATTATTCCGTAACTATTACAGATATCAAAAAACTTTAAACTGATATCGAAAGTACTTAACCTAATGAATAAAATGGCCATAATAAATTTTTAAAAATAAAACGAGAAATATCTAAAAAATTAACTTGAAACCCTCCCATACATTTAGTATGAGATACGAATATCCCATGTACATTTAATATGAAAGATTTTAGCTTTTTCTTTCTTTTTTTGTTTTTCTGCTTTAATTACTTCGCAAATTTGAAGGGAAGTTCATTTAGAAACTGTAAATAGAGCTCCTCATTGTATTGCACAATGAGGACATCACTTCGAAAATCTGCTATGAATACAAAATGTATGGGAAATAAAATGTATGGGAGCGTTTAATGTAACATTTTTGGATATTTCTCGTTTTATTTTTAAAAATTTATTATGGCCATTTTACTCATTAGGTTAAGTACTTTCGATATCAGTTTAAAGTTTTTTGATATCTGCAATAGTTTCGGAATAATCGCTTGTGCACACTTAACGATTACACCCTGTATATTCGCAATAACAAGGAGAACGGAAAATTTTACCTCCTACGCACCTACCCCTTTATATTCGATATTTATTATTTAGAAGGGACTTGCGAAATACCAAATATGAAATCTCATACCTACATATTTTAACCTTTTATAGTTGTCCTGGTAACTTACGTTTTTGTAAGCACTTATATTTTTAATCGACTTAACGAAAAAGATGTTCTCAAATTGACTGTATTTTGCGTTTGTTACCTCAAAAGTTTTGACTGAGTGAATCTTTGATTATTTTTAAGGGTGCCTTTCTTGTCTCATTTCAATCTACTTCTGACAATTTGTCTATTTAAATTTGGTCTATTTCTCACAATTTGTTTTGTATAGTTTTTTGTTAAAAATAATTACGTTACAATTTAATTTGATATCCCAGAGCGCGTTTACGAAGACCACGAGATGCTGGTCGACAACCTGATGCTGTGGACCCGAGAGTCCAAGAACAAGATCCTCTTTACGGAGAGGCCGGAGAAGAATTCCCTCTTCCATACTCCAGAGAAGTTCCTGCTGAGCGAGGATGATAGAGGTTCGTGGATGTTCTTTTTGTGACTGACTGTATATGTATTTGAAAGAAGGAAAAAGTAATTATCGCCAAAAATTTAACTTAAATGATGAAATCGGAAAATTTCATATACGTATTTGTTACTTTTATATAGTTATTTTATAGCTTTTTAAAAGACTGATTTTTTTTCGTGCAATATTTTTCATTCTTATGAGTCATTAGATATAGCACCGTATTGAAACATTACTAAACTAAAGTTAAAACTAATCAACCGACTTAAAATAGGAAAAAAAGATACAACATTCTTTATTATTTTTTTTTTTATTTCGTCGTGTAATTTTTTAAAATATGCCAAGTTTCCAAGTTTCGGAATTAAACTTTAACCTTCCTGGATAATATCAATATGCCCTAAACCCAGGCTGGTCATCCGACGACGAACACCTCCGCCAAGTTATCATAGAGGAGTTCTTCAGCGCCAGCACCTCCACACCCTCAGTCTCCGGGCACCTGGTGCCTCCCATGGAGGGCTTCCTCTACCTCAAGAGCGACGCCAAGAAGGGCTGGAAGAAGTACTACTTCGTGTTACGACCTTCTGGTAAGTGGAAAAAAAATTTTTACCTGAAACTTCTTTAGGTGCGTTGAGAGAAAAATATGGCAATAATGTCCCGTCATGGAGTAAGTTGACGATTTTGGTGTCTTTGAATCTTGCCAAAGAAATTTCACTTCTGACACGGCACACACGCTCTTTTTTTGGTAGGTGGATTTGATTGTGCATTGGATATTTGGTTTTTACAGAAGTTATAAAATATGACAAAATGCCTATGCCCTTGCGAATTCTGCTATGCTATGCGAATGTTGTTTTTAGAGATAAGTAGGAAATTTTGAATGTTATTAGTATATTTTTCTAGACTTACCTCAGTTCTATCAATAATTTTGAAAATTCTTCCTTCACTGGTATTTCTTTATTTGTGTATAAAAAAATAACTAAAATGTGTGACACTAATCAAACACGAATGGAGTTTGCGCTAATGCGACCGCGGCCGCTACCCGTGTCTGTGGTCTCCTGATGCTAATTTTTAATGAACATCAAACTTTAACCAATTTGAAAGCAAACTCGCATTATTTTAAACAAAACTTGAGTATGTGAGTTCCTACAAATATATCTAGAAATTTGTATAGAAGAATTACCATTAATCTGGTGTTCTCAATGATTTAATATAATAAGTTGACGCGAATTTGTTTTTAATTTCAAATTCCAAAATAAAAGAGCTATCTTTCTCACACCATTAACAAGTCAAGTCTTCGTTGTTATTAGTCGGCTTTAGTCGCATTAAGATATATGCCAGCCTTTGAGAAAAACTTCCTTTACAGGCACTGAATAAATCGTAAAACTTCTATACAATCCCCAAGATCTAATACGCCAAAATCCCGTCAAAATCGGTTCATTATCCTAAACAAACAAAAACTGTTCACCATAAATTCGCAAACCCCATTCGTACCAACTAAGTTCTATCTCCCGTAGGTCTGTACTACGTGCCCAAGGACAAGGTGAAGACCCTCAAGGAGCTGGTCTGCCTGACCACCTTCGACACCAACGAAGTATACACCGGCATCAATTGGCGGAAGAAGTACAAGTCCCCAACGGACTTCTGCTTCGCGATCAAGCATCCAAGACTCCAGCAGCCGAAGAGTGTCAAGTTCATCAAGTTCCTCTGTGCTGATGATCAGCAGACCCTGGATAGGTGGATCACGGCTATGCGGATAGCCAAGGTGAGATTTACCAGATTGCAGTTCATGGTACTCCAAGTTTTGGTCTGACTACTTTTTATGGAAAATCGGATCATTTATCTTTACCTAACTTACAACATTGAACATTTATTATTTGGATAATTCAATAACTCAAAAAACGTATTTTTCATATATATTTTCAACTATCTCAAAAAAGAGGAAGTTTTCAATTCGACTGTATATTTTTTTCCTTTCATTTTTTTTGGTTGTTACCTTACAACTTTCGACTGGGTGATCCAATTCTAATGATTATTTTTTTATTTGAAAGCCCTCCGCTTTGTTCTCTTAATTTTTTTTTTTTTCTAGTTCGGACTATTTGGTTTATGGTTTTTTTTTAATAATTTATTATAATAATTGTTATTTTGTAGCATGGCCGGCAACTCCTCGAGAATTACCGTTCGCTGGTGGAAGAGCTCACACAAGAAGATCTGGACCACTTGGCCCACGCACGATCTTGCTCCGTAAGATATTTCATTCCTTTTACTATGAACTAAAAAGCATAAAGGAAGTGAATTTTTAAAATGGGGTTATAAAAGTTAGGGACAAGGATTTAGAAAGTCATTGTAAAATTTGTATAAATATGTAGTGTTGAAAATCCGTTAAAAAGACCTTAAACAGTATACACTTACTAAATGAAAAACTTTTAACCCTTTTAACTATTTCCCGCGAATTCTTATCAAAAATATTCTGCAATCCTATCGACATCTATGTTCAGAATTTTTAACTAATTTCCATGCAGCCTATAAAGTAATCTTTCTATGGTTTGTATCTAATATGAGTTTCAGTTTTATTCTAATGTACGCCCTTGGCAATAGATGTCGCTGTAATAAAAAAAACAACGATTAAATGGGGAAATGTTATAATGTTAATAAGATTGTTTTAATGTTATTACTTCCATTTATTCCGTTGTAGTTGTTACTAGATTTTAACTAATTTCAGTAAGTTACATGTTATAAAGTAACTAACTTAGCTTTTGAACGGTTAATTATTTACTAATGCTGTTTTTTCCTTCCTTTAACCACTTTCAGAATCAGTTTGTTTATTTTTTTTAAACAACACATTTGAGTGACATTTATTTATAATAAATATTATAAATAAACTACATAACTAATAACATTAATAATTGTTTCCCAACCTTTTCTTCGATATATTTAATTTCTTATTATATGTCATGAAATTATTACAGATAACATCGATCCCAACAAAGACGAACAACCCCCCCGTGGTGAGCAACCCCGTGCCGCCCCCCTCCAGCAATGTTAGTGTTGCCAACTCTGACACCAGTAGTGGAAGGTTGGTATTGCCATGTTTTATATTACAATTGCGAATTTTTTGTTTAAATTTATATAAAAATATGTTTTATTATGTGTGACGCGATTGTATATGCAAATGTGTTTTATTGCTGTGCGATGATTATTAAAATATGTGTTTTTGTGTACTTATGACTTTAGAAGTGTTGAAAGATAAAATATATTCTTAGGGGCCCTATTTGGCTTATAATTAGAAAATTATGGAATCGACGTGCAAAATTAAATACTTCAGCCTCCGGCTGAGAAAACACAGTGTTTATTCATATGTTTAATTTTGTATTATTGATCTGATGCCAACATAATTATTTATAGTATTTTCTAGTGTTTGATTTTACGCGAGTATTATACATTTAGAAATTAAAGACTTTTTGAATAACCGTCAAGACGAATAACATCTCAGTCTCCCCGTGACCACGCTCGCTGTAAAGTGTTCGAAACGTCGGGAAAATAATATAATGAATAAATCGCATTTAAAATCCGTTAAAAAGTATTTAATTTCTAAATAATTATTTATGTTTGGCTGGGGTACTTCAGCGAAATTTAAAAATTTATTTCCACAGTTTATAATAATCAAATGCATATCTCTCACTCGTCCAATGAAATAATTATATTATATTAGTTTAAAGATATTAATTTTTAAACTAAATTGATGTTTTCTACAAAAAGACCAATTTTTTTTCTCAAGCAATTTTCATAATAGTACAATGGAAAATATTTGACAATTATTACAGATCTTTAAAGTAGCGCTCATTGAGTAATTCTAACACAATATCAATTGCGAATCCTTGAACATCTTTAGCTGGGTTATCATAATGACCCCTAAAATATTTTTTTGTGTCACATTAATCATAATATTATGTATATAGACATATCACATTCAAAGTCCAATATAATAGTTACTATAGGATTAGTTTAAACAATTTAAGACTAATGCATACACACACTTGTTTATGCAAAAAAGGACATGGAAGATATTTTCCCTTACTTATAGTACAAATTCTTCTCTATTCTCAATTCTTCTTATCTCTTTTCCTCTCTACGTACATAATTAAAGAGAGATACAACAGAAAAGAGCCTATATTATTATTTATTGATATTTTTATATAATTATGTTAAATTATCCATATTTTGTCCATAGACACTCCCGCGCATCATCATCTAGTTCAAGCGGGTGTCTGTCAGATGGCGGCACTGCGTCAGAAAGCGCGTTCGACTGCGAGTTTCCTATGGGTAAGTTATTAACTAGTGATCGATCCCGGCTTTGCTCGTGGTACATAATAATATAGCACATAGAGATTACATACATCCGATGATGGATTTTTGAGGGCCAATAGTTCCCAAGATTAGCGGGTTCAAACAAACGCCTCTGCTTTAGTAGACAATTGAACAAAAAAAAATCTTGAGTAATTCATAGAAATTAGTATATGAAGGCTTGTTTCAAGTGAGAGAAATAAATTGGTCCTCCATTAAAATCGGTTTAATCTTTCGTGAAATTAGTCTGAATAATCAGACCACATAAATTATAAGTCTTTAAAAAAATAATTTGTTATGTCCTGTACCTACTGTAACTTACTCTTATGCGTAAAAACAAAATATGATGATACCGAAATGCTAAAGAATCGAGAGAAATTTCTCCGAATTACATGTAACCATTGTTATTATCTACAGTTTAATTGTTAATTTAGTTTAATTGTCTTATTATTGGTATTCCTTTTTATTAGCGTATTGTTTAAAGTTAATTATAAATATTGTAATACAAATAGCTGTAAGAAATCTATGTATGTAAAAATAAAAAATAATAAAATAAATAAATAAATACAGGCACGATAAAACGCAAGCCATCTATGAAGCCCAACATCCCGCTAACATGGACGACGCGGCAGCTGAAGGAAATGGCGGAGAAGGACGACTCCGAACCGACCGACTGCGGCACGCTCACGAGGCGACCGCGGAACGACGCGAAACGACATGTCGGTGGGTACACGATATTAGATAAAAAATCTATCTATATATATAAAACTCAAAGGTGACTGACATAGTGATCTATCAACGCACAGCCCAAACAACTGGACGTATCGGGGTGAAATTTGGCATGCAGGTAGATGTTAGGACGTAGGCATCCGCTAAGAAAGGATTTCCCGAAATTCTTGCGGGAACGGGGAAAAACGGGGATGCACGTACAAAGTCATGGGCGGAAGCTAGTATTTAATAAGTTTGGGATTGTCATAGTATAGGCTGCAGTGGTATAGGGACATGTGCTGCTGCTTATGAGTTTCCACTAAGGTTCCAAAAGTAATAGTTGACTATTGGAAATGGTCATAATATAGGGGCATATTTTACTACTTCCTAGGACGGTTTCTGATAACAACTTTGTAGGTTTTTAAAAAAGAATTCCCAAAAGAGCTGGTGATTGTTTGAGATAGTGTGATAGACAAGTATTTCTTAAATCAAAGATTATGAAATAAATCGCAACCATAATTTCAACCGTTTCACAAACATACAAAATAACCACTAACTTATATTTCCAGAAACCCAAGAAGCGCCAGTATACAGCACGGGCAGCATCAAGTCATCCAGCCCAGTACGCGAGTCCCCTTCCTACGGGCACTACGACACGCTCACACAGGACACCTACCGCAGCAGCGTCGACACCGCGTCCTCCCTGTACGGCTACACCATTTACGATAAAACTCAAGAGCCCGTCGAGGACCTGCCTCTCCCACCACCCCCAGAAACAGACACCACAGATGCCATGTTCAGTTCCAGACTCAGTCTAGATTCTCTACCACCCCCACCGCCCCCCATCGAGCCCATCGAAGACATCAGCTGGACCCAGCTCAGCCTGCCTCCTCCACCACCAGAACACACCATAGAAGCTAACCCAGGACGAGTACAAGACATCGTCAGCCATCTCACAGCTCAGCAGATCGAACAGACCGCTAGAGCGGGACAGAGGTCAGCAACCAGAACGGAACAGAGCAAGACCTTCCCGCGACAGCCCTCTTTGGACAGCGTCCACTCTGAAGCCTCCAAAACCTCATCCTTACACTCCGATAAGAGCATCTACGGTCAGAATGTTGCCTACGGAGCGTGTCTAGTCGAGCTTCAGACAAAGAAGTTGAGCAACGGCAGCCCCTCCATACAGAAGAAGCCCATGGAGCCGGGCAAGGAACGCACGAGCTCCATGAAGAAAGTGAACTTCGCGGACGATCTACCGACATGTTCCGACAAGAAGAACAAGAAGATAACCTTCAACTTAACAGACGCACCGCCATCGCCGCGCAAACCGCTACCTCCAAAGCGGAACGAGAGCACCAGACTCACATCACCCAAGAAGCTGGCAGATTCCAACAGCAACCCGCCCAAAGACTTCCTGAAGGACCTGCAGCGGGTGATGCGCAAGAAGTGGCAAGTGGCGCAGAAGTGCAAGCTGGAGCCGACCACGACCCCGCACGAAGTGCTCGGCTTCCGCGAGTACCCGCTGTCGGAGGACTACAAGGAGACCAGCGTGTCCATGTGGGTGCAGGAGCACTACGGCGCGGGCTCGGGGGCGGAGGACCCGTTCTACGAGAACGTGTTCGGCAGAGACACAGCCCCGCGCCGGGAGGAGCCCAAGCCCATCAAGAAGCGCCCCCCGCCCGCGCCGCCCAAGCGCAGCGACTCCACGCACCTCACGACCCAGCCGCTGCTGACCCCGCACCCCCCGCACCCCGCGGTCCCCGTGCACCCCCCCGTGGTCCCCACACTCCCCGTGGTCCCCACACTCCCCGTGGTCCCCGCACACCCCGGGGCCCCCGCGCACCCCCCGGCCCCCCCCGCACCAGATCCAGCCGGCCGCTTGAAATTACCTCAACTTTTCGCTCGCTTGCTGCTGGAAGCGCAACCGCGACATCACTGACTTTTAGTGCGCGGAGTGAGCGGAAAAGTGACTGTGTAGTGTAGTGTAGTGCTCTCCGGTACACGCATTATCATTCAATTTGAGTGGACGGGTACAGTCGACTACAATGTGGATGGTTCGGAAAGTGGCAATTTTAACATTGTTTTGAGCTATGTGACACTATTTAAACTATACTTTGATCAATGATCTGGAACTGAAATCAAAGAATACACAATTAAGCCTTCGATACACGGTAGCTGCTGTTTAAACTGGTGATAATCACAAACGGCTTAGCAAATTGATCAGGGTATAGTAGTTGCAGCTGACTGTACAGAGGAAGGGAGCGACCAATGGTAAGGGATTGTTAGGATATTGGATAAATTGAATGACGGTGCTATTGTGAAAAGTATACTAATGTAGGTGAATTGTCTTATAACCCACGTTTACCAAATATACACGTATCGCTTTAACGCTTCTCAGTAGAGGTTACGAGTAATTCGATTTATATTTATTGGAGTTCAAATTTCAACTATTATGTTCCTAGTAGAAATTTCTCCGCCAAAGAGATTCGCATGCAGTTCTAAATGTACGCGTAAACATATTCGACGTTGTATATAGCGTAATCATGATCGTGTTTTCGCGCCAATTTTAACTTTTTCATAGCAAAGGCTGCGCTACAGATAAAAAAACCCGTGCCGGCCACGAGTATTATTTAAAATATGAAATTATTATTTCGGGCGGAACTCCAATGCGCTGATCTCACTCCGATTTTTGTTTTGGGCTGTGACGCTACATTTTGAATTTTTGGCGGCAAATATAAAACAATTTTTTTATCACGCATATTTGTTTTGATAGATTTTTACCTTTTATACTTTAGTGAAGTCAACAAGAATAGTAAAAATTTACAATGAAATGAATAATTGTACGTTCACCATAAAGCACGGAGCTCGGCACAGATAACAAATAGTTAGCCCATTTTACCGCCAAAAGGGCCAAAAGTGATCGAGAGCTGACGTGAAGACTACAAAACAAATAGTAAGGCTGTTTAGTTAGAGTAAGTGACCTGACTAGTTTTAACTTTATTCGAATATCCATGAATTTCGTTTGTGACACGTTTATTTCGTAGAAGTGAGGCTTTGTAGAAAATTATTCGATAATCGTTTAATAAAAATATACATAAATACAAATTTTGCAACTCGTAGATGAAATTTTATGGGAAATGTTTATAATTTAAAACGGAATTTCGTGACTATTAACGAGTTCATTTGCAAATAGTACACGTAGTTTATATATCAGTGTCGTAGGAGTATAATATAATCGTTTTAGATGAAATTTAGTCGTTTTAGATAAATATTGAATGTGGGTCGACCTCGAGTGACTGCGCCCTGACGTTTCACTTAATCTGCTTTTCCTTCGAGCATTCCATTCCTTAACTATGTGACTGAATCGGCGAACGAATCATTTTAAATACTTTTTTTATTAGTAACATAATTGAATTCATAGCACGAGTGGCCCTGTTGTGTTTCGGTAGTGTTAAAGTGAACCATCCATTTATTATTTGGGACGGAAGACTGAATGAATAATGTTCCGATTGTTGACAATAAAATTGCGTCCAAATTCCTCAAGTGTAGCGGTTTCGATATTGACTTAAGATGAAGGCCATCCAATTTTTGAAATTTATTTTTTACTTTAAGGACTTTTTATACAAATTAGCCCCTTACTTATTAACTCTTCTAATCTATATTAATCACTATTTTGTTTCTTTCCTTCTTATCAAGCTTGATTATGAAAGAGACAGAAAACTGATTTTTTTATAAATTTATTTTTATAAGGGGCAATTATTATGACTTACTGTCAAATTATTTTTGCATTTTGCATCTAGTGCATGTTACAATGCTACTTGTACTGGCACTGATGAATTACGCATTTTTCGTATTTACTTTCGTATTTTTATTATAGCAACAACGAATCGTATCAAAGAGGTTCCTACACGGACTTACTTCAACCAAACCACTTCTATATACAAACTTAAAGAAAGCCTAATTTATTGTATAAATACCACGCTGTATATTTATGTTTACTCTTACAACTTAGCCATAAGGAATTGATTAAATAAAACCATTAGTAAACAGGCTCTTATGAGTGTAGACGGTAATTCTGCATGACATGCTTACTTGTCATGCGGCATTTTCGTCTAGACTACTACAAAGATTTTCATACATGTTGCTCAAATACGACCCGTGTAGGTGTGAGAGTTTCCATCTTGAGTGTATGTGCATGACTTTACGCCTGTATCATTAATACGATAGTTTTAGGATTGTATTTTTGTGATTCAGGTTTATGTCCCCATATATACATAGATTAGGTCGGATATCTGACGGGTCGTCAACTGGGCACCATAATCATTTAGGAAATAATAAATAATCATGACAGCAAATACACTCTTGGTGACCACTCCTAGTTGACGGCCTGTAGATATCGTACTTTGACATTTTATTGTACGTTGCTTGCAATTTGGTTGCGAACTGTGTCTATATTATAATCATAATTACGACTAAATGTGATGCACTTTACCTATACCGTCAATACAAATTCGACATACCTTCTACACATATTCGATGCATTACTCGGGTTTGTATTGATGTAAAGGGCAATTAATATTAAATGTACGTAGTGTCCAGCTGTTAGTATCTGTGTCCAGTCCCAGGGGACTTTAAAGTAAGCTATGATCGTTTACTTGTATATAAACTGATAAATTCATATCTCCAATTTACGGGTTACATTTGTTTCCAGTTTTGGCATCTATTATACACACGAAGTAAACCACGAATAACTATTTTTTATTGTTTTATTTTAACTTAAGATCGCGTGGAAAATGCGCCTCGTAAGTCACAATTTTCAAAAATATATATTACCTATGTCGTAAATCGTGCTGAGCACAATGTAAAACTATTTAATATTTAATTATTGTAATTAAATAGATATTATAAAGGTTTTGGAGATACGGGAGAGAACGGGAGACAAATTGTAAGGTGGTAATATAATATTATGTAAATATTCTATTTAATTTTATATAATCTAACTAAAATGTACTCGAGTTTACTCCGTGTGTCCTTTTACCGCGTAAATATTGTTTAATAATCGCGTAACGCATTTATTAGTATGTTTAATTATGTTAAATTGTACAGAACAAATTAATTGTAATATTCTTTGTATATTTTTTCAAATATAACGAAATTCCGATTAAATATTGCTTTTTATTTACCATCCTTCCTACACTATTGTCATTTTAAAACAAAGTAACACCCATGTAACCACAATATAGTAAAGTATGTTTATTCTCGTGTAATAATTATTACTAGTAGTGTAATCACAGAACATTATCTACTTTACTGTTCTGTGAGTGTAATAGTAATTAATAATACCACCAAAAATTCCACAATTCTATACAAATTCTCCAAATTCTATACAAGACAAAGTGCAAAGACAATTGGTTTGAAAAAAATCATTAATGACAATTACCGTCAGTTAGATCAACAATAAATTATTATCATACCGCGCTTATCAGCGGTATTGGTTTTAGAAATATTTACAATAATAATTCCAAAAATAATATAATGATTGCATGAGAATTTATAAAATAAACTAGAATGGCAGAAGGTAATTTATTAAATTACACTAAAGCTTTTAGTATGTAACGTGTAAATAAATCAATTTGGCTTGTAAACAACACAACCTCGAACAAAATATAAACAAGCAGCATTTAATATAATGTTAAGATAGAAAAATCAACAAATATTTGGAAGGTACATGGACACGGACATGGACATGCACAGGACATACGAGAAACTAACAATTTCACTAGGTACTACTTCAATAAGAACAACTGTTCTACATATTTATTTAGTATCCATCCAATCACTTTAAAAATATATGAATACCTACTATCTTAAGAATGGCACCTCTAAAGCCGTAAACGATACATTTTCTGTACACACATCTTATCGAATCCTTATAACAATTCCTTCCTATTCAATACAAAATTACTCCTTCTAGAGGAGTGTAAATGCATAAAGATCATCGGTCACTTGGAAGCGGTGCGTTGGCACCTTTGGCCCCGGGACTACAGGCCCAGCCCGGGGGTATTGGCCATTGACGATTGGACCACCAACCAGCATATATGGCTACATTATGTGGAGAGCGCGGACGGTATCTTACCTGATGATGATATATTAAGGTGCTATCTTGCTTTTCAATAAACATATTGAAGCATAGTAAAAGACAGACGGTAACTTCAGTTATTGTATAAACTACTAGCTTTCCACCCGAGGCTTCGACCGCGCAGTCAAAGAAAAACCCGCATAGTTCCCGTTCCCGTGGGATTTCCGGGATAAAACCTATCCTATGTCCCGGGGTAAAAAGTAGCCTATGTCCTTTCTCGGGTATCAAAATATCTCTATACCAAATTTCATGCAAATTGGTTTAGTAGTTAAGGCGTGATTGAGTAACAGACAGACAGACAGAGTTACTTTCGCATTTATAATATTAGTATGGATAAAGTACTCGACGTATATGTAGACATATATTTTTATTCCAACTACATACTTATAACTGTTGTATAAAAAATTGCGCAGCATCGCAAATTGCAACAATAAAAATTACGACATTATTTTACAAAACCAGTTTCGTTCGGGGTCAGCATGTAGGAATATAAAATAAGATATGGATCAAGTGTCCTTTAACATAAAAACAGTAACATATAGTTTACATGGTTATGGTCGTCATATACGAGAATTGATGAAGACATTCAAGAATGAGTTAAATATCTAGTATCTATATAACTACATCCCCTAAACACAGTTTAGGCTAAAACATTTTAGCCGTAAAAACTCATTTAGTTACATCGAGATATATATGTTTAGTTAGTAGACAACAACAGCCTTCCATATCTTAAAATTTTATTTACCTAAGAATAGTAGAACATTATCGTTCAAAGCCTATATTTTAAAAAAGAATAAACCAAATCATCTGTAGGTCTACAGACACCCGTTACTGGTCAATCCATGATGTCCAGCGCTACTTCGTTGGCGAGCTGCACTGCGAGAAAGTCCTCTTCACCTACCAGTACCCAAACATAAGAATGCCCACGCGCTTCGGAAGTTATTTGTGGAAAGCCAATACAGCCCTGAAACTACCACCAGCTCTCTATATGCGGGAACTGCATAGGTCTTTGGAAACTACGCTTAAAGTATGAAATTATGCTTTTATTGCTAGAATCGTTTACCCACAATCATACCAGAAACTAACGTAAAGTTTATACTTACGTCTGACTTTAGGGCAATGTTAGTCGAATATATTAATCTACCATCAACCATGATTCGAAAATATGTATTTAATTTTCTAAATAAGAAACTAAATTATTTTCTAAATTCTCCTTTCAATGTTTTAGAAATTAGAAGCCGAACAAGTACAAATAAACAGACTCATTTTGTGCGATCAGCTGATCAAAATAGATCGCTTAGATTGCTTCAAGAGGCAGACGTTTTTCAGACTTCTTGGGAATATTATCAGGTATAATAGATAATAGTTTATCCAGTTATTCTCTAATTCGTCTGTGGTACTCAAATAAGCTTTGGTTCGTTATCAACAGATCAATTTAAAAGAGGTATTCGTTTATTTAATCTTACATAAAATTTTCTCATAATTTCTATACCTAGTCTACGATACAAACCAAGAAATAGGTATTACAAAAATGAAACAATGTTTTTAGGAATGAAAATATTTATTAACTTTCCAACTAGAAATTCCATATCAAAATTCATAGACTAGCGTATAATCCACCCAGTTTCCAAGACGACCTAGAGCTAGTTTCCCTGGAGAACCTCTGCTGCAGCAGATTGGAGGGCGTGCGTTTGATCCAGCAGCTCGCCTGCTTCACCTCCCACTCCCTGAAGTACCTGTTCCTCTGGCGGTTCGTGCTGCCCAATGAGAACCCGCTGCTGATCAACTATAGCTATATCACGGGTGAGGAATAAGGGCTATGTTATAGTTTTAAATGTTTTACGCTTGTTTGCGACCCGTAAATAATATGGTAAGTATATGAAATTTAGCACATAGTTCAAATTTTGCTTACAAAGGTACACACAATAAATGTAGAATTTTTTCTTATAAAATAAAAAATCGCCTCAATAAAAATAAATATACTTTTACGGTTATTTATATAAAAACTTCGCCTTATTTTCTCACAAAACGTTCAATTCATGACAGCGTCACTTCAAAATTTGAAAGTAAAATAAAAATACGCAAAATAAATAAAGAAATAAAAAAATACAATGATACTGTGTGGACCACTGTTACTGTTAATGCTGCCTTGTGCCAAATTGTTCTGTATTGTGTTGCCCTGCGCAGCGCTCCTGGGTACCCTGGGGGTGTACTTTGGCGGGATGGTCTCACACTTTACAAATGTGACCACCCTCAGTGTGAATACCTTTTTGAATAATACTCCGCTCTAAATTATATGGTAAATGGTGTAATAAGTTCAAGTGATGAAGAAATGTTGTTTGGGTATTCAAGACTACTGCTTAGTGTTATGTTGAAATTTCTAATTTAAGAATTATGAAAGTTACTTTATTTAAATACACTTAGCTTAAAGGAGAAATTGTTTCATTTATTTTCTTTTTTTCTTGTGTGTTCAAAAAATCTTGATTTTTATCTTCCGTTAACGATAAATTATGTCGTAGCCGGTTGGTACCTACTATTAGTGCAAAAAATACTTGGGTATTAAGTTCTGATTATATTTACGATGCTGATTATTTACTTCCTGATGCCTTTACATTTCCATTATCTACCTAATGGAATCTCGGTAACTTTAAAGTAAGTAACTACCTATTCATTATTTTTTTATAATATGCGGTCGTCATCTCTTGTGTTAAATAAAATCTTTATTTTAGTATGAATTCCGACCGTTTCTCTATAATAGTAAAAAAAAAATTACATGTAAAATTATCTACGGTCTACTTTCTATTTGAACCATGGAGAACAGATTCAGAACCACGTTGTCACAGACTACCTATCAAAAAAGATAGCCTTGTTGACAACAAGTTGTTGTTGCTATGACAACACGTATTTATGTTATGGCGACCGACGAGGACAAAACCAAGCTAGCTAAACTACTCCACGATTTAGAAGTGCCTGAAATGAGAATACCAGAGCGATGTTCAGGTCTGGTCAAGGAGTTTGAACAGAAATATGGCGCAGAAGTGGAATCAGAAGTTTTGGAGGAGCAGGTCTATGAAAATCCTTATGTGGTCGATAAAAAGCTTCTCGAGGAAAATGAAAGGAAATTGAAGGAACTGTTGGCGGAGAGCAAACGGTGAATTTTTTTATTTAGTTGTTTAGATACAAGAATATACTATATATACTTGCATACTTGTATTTAGTAATGACTAACTTGAGTATAGGTACCTAACATTTTTAATTATTTTCAATTGACCATGAAGAATTAGTTTAGAGCAATTGCAAATATACTGTCACAATCGATTAATTATTAATATTGTGATTTTTATGACTTATAACAAGCTTATAACCTATAGATATAATTTTGTGTACTAAATATTTTGTACATCAATGTTTCAGAGCAAAAAAAGAACTAGCGGAAAGTTTAGTGGTAACCGTCCCTGATCCGAAACGACCCTGGCGAACCCAATCCAGCAAAGAAAAGTTGCTGCGAATCGACAATGATTTGAAGAGACACCTTGAGAAGGCTTCTCAAGCCATAGCTCCCATCGGAGACAACGAGATGAGGGACCTTGTACGGGAATGTCAGGAGGAGACCATGAACAGTCCCCCGGTCGGAGCTGATCGTCTCCGGGAAACGGTGGACGAAGCGAGGCGAAATCTACCCAATTTTCAATACAAAAAGATACAAAACAGCACAGCAACTGATATATTGCCGACCGCTCATGGAAAATCGTCGCAACTTCAAACACAAAGTAATTCAGATGAAGTGCCGTTGATTTTGGAAGAAGTTTTTGAGATATGAAATTTTATTTTGTGGTTTTACAATAAAAGATTTTTCGATTTGTGGCCGTTTTCTTTCTTAATTCTTAAGGTATTTCATAGTATTTGCAATGTATGTAAAGAAATGTTGGTCTCGTGAGATAGAATGGTTGTGTCATTACAAAACAAACTTACTTGAAATGTTGTAAGCGCGTAAAGCGCGTCACACACGGTGAAGATACTATAATATTTTGTCTTATGATATATCAAATGACCCGAAATTTTTTGGGTCATTTGTAACAGGATGGCTGTTCTGCAGGGGTCTTAGTAGGTACGCAATGACAAAAAGAAAAATGATGGTCAGAACGCTGATACCGGATACCGTAAGATACTGTAGGTAATATAAAATATTACAGTATCTTAAGATAAAATATTATAGTATCTTCACCGTGTGTGACGCGCTTAACGCTTTCAGTTAGACATTAGGGAAACACTATACTTACAATTAATTATCTTTAAACATAATATATTATAAAATATAAATCGCTTCTTTAATAAAATAAATTAAACATTTGTTTTTAACGACACGCCTCTCATGACCTTTTTGGAAATACTGGCTGTAGCTTTATCTAAACGGCTCCTTCGGCATATGGGTCTCCACCAATACACAGGTAGCGGCAAGCACATCCCGCGGCCCGACACACGCCGCTGCTTCCTGCGCAGCCTGGCCGAGCTGCGCAACCTGCGGCTGCTCGCGCTGGAGTACGCGCACGTCGCGGACGGGACGGGCTACGCGCTGATGGCGTTGCTGCCCGTCTTGCGGCGCCCGCACTTTAGATTACAGGTAGATTATAAAGCGATAAGTAGAGATTGCAGCGGACAGTATTTGTTGAACGTTTTACTTGAATTTTAGAAATACGGCTACGTCCTATAATATATCTAGAAAGAGATCAGTAGGCCTAGTGTGAGTTTTTATCGAGTACGAAACGTTACTATCGCGTCTGCGTCACAGCGAAATTTGTATGGGGAATCAAAGCTTCCCCATACGTCCGCTAGGGGCGCTGTTCGATTTCCCATACTAATTCGGCTGTGACGCAGACGCCATAGTAACGTTTCGTACTCGATCAAACTCACACTAGGCCTACAGGGGCTGTATTAAGACATCTTTTTCAATTCACGGCGTAAACTGTCTGGAAATAAGAGATAAAATACGGCTCCAGAGAAGCTTAGCTTGATTATTATTTGCTAACTTGTTAACATGGCGATAATAATGTTTCATTTAATTTGGCTAAGGGGGCTAGGCGAACATAATGAAAAATCCTCACGACATTCATTAGCATTCCTTCACTTATTTCATTTATCATTTAACTCCTTAATCTTGTTAAATTATTTTATGGTACCTCCAATAATACCTACCTATTTCAAAACGAACGCAACTTCGACCCAATCGGGTGTTACTTGTGGGAACAAGTAGGGGGAAGTGGTCACCATTCGTACGCGGGGCACATTCGTACAGTCAGTATAACAGAAATACTAAACGGCGCACAAACACGCCTTTGCCTGTGTGCGTAGACATATCGGTCGCCATGTTGCTAGCGGATTGACGCGCCACTCATACTACCATGCATGAGCTGACAAGACGTGACGCGTTTTCGCGCGCGGTGTGTAAAATTTTTACGTAAACTTCGTTGGTAATTGTAAGTAGAATTGTTATGTTTTTGATAAAATGGTGATGGTTCATTAACGATAACATTGTTTATTTTGAGCTTTAATTGTTATATTTATAAAAACAAATTGGAATTTGTATAAAGCTTTATTTTAATTTTGTGTAAAGGCATGGGGTGCATTCGGACACCTAGACAG
>CAJQZM010035972.1:0-12677 GCA_907164665.1 Colias nastes | reverse complement strand
CCATCTTCGTTCAGAATACGTTCATCAGCTCCAGAGATGATAACTGTTCTGTGGAACAACTCTAGAAGGTGATAAACTGGTAAAATCCATTCTGGCGTTACCATTTTCGTGCAGAATACGTGTTCATCAGCTCCAGAGATGATAACTGTGCTGTGGAACAACACTAGAAGGTGATAAACTGGTAAAATCCTTTCTGGCGTTACCATCTTCGTGCAGAATACGTTCATCAGCTCCAGAGATGATAACTGTGGTGCGGAACAGCTCTGGAAGGTGAATAACTAGTAAAATCCTTTGTGGTGTTACCATCTTCTAGCAGAATATTTGCAGAATTTGGCCAGTTTAGTTTTGATTTATCTACCAATTCACTGTTCAGGATTGCCAACTTTTTTTCACCTTTTTTTTGTTCATCTCTAATGGACTTAAGAAACATAGCCATTTGTTAACTGTTATAATGCTTAATTATAAAATGTAGGCTAACAGGTCGACTGATAGTTTCCACCATTGACTGATGTGCTGATAACCTACTTGATAATAGTTTATTAATGTCCATCATTGATATATTCATTGAAATGGTAACAAAGATTCAATAATTCATTTTGATGGCGCTGTGTATATTTTTTTGTCATTAACTGTTTATTAGTCCACTCATGAGTCTCAATTGACAAAAAATATGAGTTCATTACAATTTTGCTTATTAATAAAAAATGCTTAATTAGGATGACTGTTTTTATTTATTTTATTTTTTTCCAGAGTATCAGAGCAACTAATAGATGACCTCATTCTGAGCTGCGCCCAAGAAATGGAACTACAGGAGTATGTCCAGAAAATGTACCAAAGTGAAACGCGTTGATTGTACTAAATAATTTAAATGTATTGTTTTTAATAAATATATTTATTTTTGGGAAATTGTTGTTTCATTGAAGAGACCCTAAGTTGTGAATTGTATATGAACCATAAAAATCATCTAGTAATTTTTAGGCAGAAATAACTGATGCCCTAATGGCACATTTGGTTCCAGAATTTTAAGAATCTGTAATATGATGATTACACAACCGTTGGACCCGTACTCCAAAATCTTTTGTGTTTTTGAATATAATTATGTAAGTTGTAATTTCTAAAAAAGGTTGTAGGTATATTATGGAGCTTTGGTAAAAGGGCGACTATATAATGAACAATTTTTTTTATATCAAGAGATGAAGCATTCAGAATAGTATAAAGCGCGTCACATACGGTGAAGATACTATAATATTTTATGTTAAGATACTCTAATATAAAACGTTATAGTATCTTAATACTATAACGTTTTATATTAGAGTATCTTATATAAAACGTTATACGTATAAATAATACGTATAACGTTTTATAATATATAATAATACGTAACGTTTTATAGTATAGTATCTTAATACTATAACGTTTTATATTAGAGTATCTTAACATAAAATATTATAGTATCTTCACCGTGTGTGACGCGCTTAATTATTCTAATTATTTTCTGAAATTCGTAAAATGACGGATAGGTTGACCTTTTCACTACGGGTATGCTTGTCTGAATGTAGATAATTAAGATCTGATTTCTGGTGGCGTGTTTCTGACATATCTTAGGCTTAGTGACACCATATTTAAGTTAAAGTTACTGTCAAATTTAACAATAACAGTAACGGTAACTTTTACAGTAAGTTATCACAGTCTAAAGTCAAAATTTCCTCTCATTTTACGCCACAAACAGTTATTTAACGTTAACAATAGCTTTAACCAGTGAAACACGAGCGGTTATACGTTAGTGTTAAATCATGACGTCCTCTATAAAATTGTCAAATGTTTGTTGTTGCTAAAGTCACATGGTGCAACCCAGCCTTAAAAATTCAGAAACAGATTCATACAGAACACTGCTATCGATTATCCAGCCCAACTGTGACGATGCAAATTCCCGGTGGGTATGAATTTATAGAAAGATGTGCGTTCTTAATTCATAACCTTGATAATTCAGTCGGGAAGTTTATCTGACATTTTTTCAGATCGCATCTGACATTTTTTTTGATCGATCTGAAAAATTAAGAATCTTTATTTTTAATACATTTTGAATTAGTAATTTATTCCCGAACACAATTCTCGAGCCGCAATTTTAGTTGCTCTTTAGAAACAGCTTGACCGATTTTTATGAAATTTTATATTATGTATTTTCGGTAGGTCTGAGAATCGTGTACAGAATTGTGTTTGAAAAGTGTGCAGATTCATCTAGTTTATTATTTTTAAGCTTTTTCTTCACTTTAGATGTTAATTTTTTTTAAAGTAATAATAAAATTGCAATAGGTTATATCTAAATTACAGACATTTCATCTGAACTATATTTTCTTAGTTAGTCATCTATATAGAAATAAAACAACCATTCATAAACATTCATTTATTACCTTATAAAATTAGACAACAAGAGCAAAACAACCATCCTTTTATATTCACCACCTCAGTCTTCAGGACTTCATGTTCATAATTATTGTTATTTACTTACAAGTACAATTCGTATTAACCAATTATGAAAAGTGCTCTACGAATATTGAGCAGTTAACGTTAGGCGAGAAAAATAATTTAAATGCAACAAATTGACTAATTTCGTCAATATAAATCTGGTTAAAGTTAATTAGTGCGTTTTCCTTAGGTATTTTAAATATACACATTTAACAATAATTGTAGTAGCATTTTAATACTTTAATAATTACAAATCGTTTACATAAATAAATAAGGCACTTAAACATAAGACTAGGTTCACACCCGGATGTAGTTAACCATTTAAAGTCCTTTATTATTTACACTACACTTGATCGTCTTTCAAAGTTAATCGAAAAGAGTTCAGCACTTCCCCGAATTTCGCTTTCTGTCTTTTTAAAGTATCGTTTTTCTCAACTTTGGGTATTTTTGATATACTTTCAATACTGGATGTGTCCGTTTGGTACGATTCTTCAGGAGTTGGCGGGTTTGACTTCATTAACCTCGGTTTTAATGGCGGACCTCCAGATGCGAAGATATTCTCTAACTTCGATTTCAATTCTTCTCTATTTAAACTAACATTATCTTCTTCATTATCTGATTCTGTTTCTTTGTCTTCAACGTTCACATGTTTAAGATTATGTGCAGTTTCTTTGGACAGTATTTCTTTCTTCAAATCGTAGAATAGTTGTGGTCTTTCCCTATTAAGAGCATTTAAATCAGTATTTCCCACAACATTGCCTGTTGAATGTGACCTTGTTCGCTTTTCGTCGCCATTTTCATTTTCCGTCGACATTTTGTTTTGAAAAATATTATTTAATTTGGACATGAAGTTAATTTGTTTGTCACTGCCGAATATCATCGTTCCATCGTCACAGGAACCGTTGGATTGAACGCTTTCTCTCGGTTTAGTTTCTTCTTCTAATTCTTTCGATCGTGGATTTTTAGTTGGTCGAGAGGAAATCGTGTATGCCTTTTTAAATGTGGGACTTGTGAAGAAATTTTCGTCTAGCGGTGGTGGTATCGGAATGTGGTATTGTTCTTTTTCCTCAAACAATTCGTTGAGAGGCGTTTTATCCAACGTATCTGAATACCCGGATTCGTCTGTTCTCGAATCACTCTCATTTAAATCTTCATTATCATCCACATTATGTACTCTTATAATAACTGTATCATTTTCTACATCATCTGTGTTATCTTTATCATCATCTATTGGTTTATCGCTTTTTTCCTCTTCCTCTTCGAGTTTAGGCAAATCTTCTCTATGCACTTGCGCAATGACATCATATTTAGATAATACTTGATTACCCAGAGATGCATCTGACCCAGCATCCGATAATTCACTGATCGAATTCCTATGAGGCTCATGTACCGCAGCTTCATCTTCCGTGTGATCTTTTAAGCTGATAATATCTCCATACGACTCTTCCTCAGCTTGTATCACTTGATCGAGTAGATCGATTATTTTGGCTTCTTTCTCTTCGTTATCTTCTATGTATGATTGTTGTATTATTACATCTTCTGTTATGAAGGGCATTTTCTTGATATTTTCCTGTTGTATAACCATCGTGTTATCCTGTTCGTCTGTTTGTATGTCACCTCCGTTGTTACTATGCTTTATAGTACCGGGAGGTGTGGGCGATTCCACAAATATCTGAACGGTCGGTTTTCCGTTATTACCCACGTGTGACTCTTCTATATCTCCCTCGCTCTCTTCTTTTCTCTGGTAGCAGCAGACACAAATAATGTAGATTGGTATTCCTGAAAAGAGACAATTAATAAATTGTCTATAATATGCTTTTTTTACACAACCTTATATAAAAAAATTGGTTGTCTGTCATTGAGCTATTATTACTACGTATAGAGGAGACACCACGAAGAAAATCTGTGCGCCAAGCGCGGCGGCGCGGGGCGGCTTGTGAGTCATAGATTAAGCGATGTCATCGTCTCACCGCTATAGAGGCGAAACTTTGTAAATATTTTGCCTATTACTTATCAATTAAGAACAATCAATGGAACAAAAAAAAAATATAATTAATCTAATAAATAAATTATTAATAAACTTATCAATTAAAAACAATCAATGTAACAAAAAAAAATTATACATACTTAGGTAATTTATTTTCATCTTTCATGATTTAACCTTTTTTCAAATAATATCCACAGTACAATATTTTTTAAATGTGTAAAATAATTTTTTTCCACTATAAAAATTTACGTCATTTAATAGGTATAACTTTATAACATACCTGTGTTTATACCCAATGCCGTTTCTTAAATTTTTAGTCTATGACAAATGACGCAAAATGGCGCCCGCCAAAATTTTGCTCGAACCAAGTTTTAAAAATGATTATCTAATTAATTACCGATGAAAAGTTATTTCTTTGCACTTTGCCGCATTACTTGAATTATAAGTGCAATATCGCAATACACTCGAGGGCATATGATGACATACAAGACATGAACGCGACCATCGCGCTAAAGCGACTGAGTGCAGATAAGCCATATGGCCTATGTTGAGCGGAACATAAGTGATGTAGGCGGTGTCGTCTCCATACGTAGTATTAATATCTCAATGTTGTCTGTAAGGTCGGTTTACTGACGATAGTTGAACGTGACAACGTCTAAGAGCTAGCGCGCAAGAGCAACTTGTGTCTCCGCAAATATTTTGTCTCTCCCATCAACTCTATGGGCTAGTAAGTAAGTGCGCGCACGTAGCGACGCAACTCTTACTCTTAAGGCCGATTGTGCTTCTTTGTCGCTCGTTCCGCGCTCTCGCTTGCACTTCAAGCCTTACATGGAACGCCTCAGAGCGAGGTAACGCCGCCACATTTTTTCGTGCGTGCAGCCGGCGCTATCGAATTATAAGACGTTGTCACATCAAAATGAATAATAAATAAAATCTCACCAATAGCGACCCAGACCAACACCCGTACCCACGTGTGCACACTGATGAGCACCATGAGCGTGATGTTCACGTACATACTGACACATGGGACCAGCGGCACTAGGGGAGTCTGCAAGTTTTGTTTTAGTGACAAGAAATAATAACTAAAATCTCACCAATAGCGATCCAGACGAGCACCCGTACCCACGTGTGCACACTGATGAGCACCATCAGAGTGATGTTCACGTACATGCTGACACATGGGACCAGCGGCACTAGGGGAGTCTGCAAGTTTTGTTTCAGTGAGAAGAAATAATACAATTCTACAATTATTTATATTTTAATGCCTAAAACTTGCGAAAAACTTGGCAATATGTATTGGACGCAATTTATATTGGACAAAATCTATACTAATATTATAAAGCTAAAGAGTTTGTTTGTTTGAACGCGCTAATCTCAAGAACTACTGGTCCGATTTGAAAAATTATTTCGGTGTTAGATTATTAGAGATTTATAAGGCCAGGCTATATAAATTATCATCACGCTAAGAACAACAGAAGCGGAGGAAGCGGATATTAATATTTTAATGCTTAAAACTTGAGAAAAACAGACATTGACGTATTTGACGCAATTAAAAAAAAAACTGACTGCTAGCAGAATAGCTAAAATTCGTAAACAACACACAAATGTCTATAAAGGAACTAATTTTCGAAACTCCCGGAATATATTCTAAGTTACCAACTACCCTCGGTTTTTGTAACAAATGACTGAATCAATATGACGTATGTGAACAAGTTACACTGCCTACCCTCAAGAAACTTCGTTAGCCAATAGTAAAATAGTCAACTGCTAATATTATTAATAGAAAATAAATTCACCTTAAAAGCCAACTCCTCTTTATTTTGCGGCTGCAGGGCCATCACAACGATCAGCAAAAATCCCGCACAATGCAATATGGCCGCCGGTATTAATGGATTCTCTATTCGCGTTAATATTAGTGCTGACGCAAAACATAGACATACTGTAATTAAAATAATATATTTTACACATAATTTCAGAACATAGACATAACAATAGAAAAAAAAACGACATTAAAAAAAGAGCATGTATGCCGAGCACACGTGTCAGAAGTGAAACTTCTTTGGCAAGCTTCAAAGGTACCAAAATCGTCGCCTTACTCCATGACGTGACGGTATTGCCATAATGCGAGCTTAAAATTTTACTCTCAACGTGCCTAGAGAAATTTCACTTCAAAATTACATTTATAAAGCATTTGAGTACTATAAAATCAAATATTAAATTGACTTGAACATCAATCGCTCATTTGAAAACTCTGCCTAATACACGCGGTAGGTAGAGTTTAGCTTCAGACACTTTTTGAGCGTTTATACGATTTTATACGGTAATTATTATCCTTAATTATTATACAACTAGCTTTCCGCCCGCGGCTTCGCCCGCGTTTTCAAAGAAAAACCCGCATAGTTCCCGTTCTCGTGGGATTTCCGGGATAAAACCTATCCTATGTGTTAATCCAAGTACCCTCTATATGTGTGCTAAATTTCATTGTAGGTAATCGGTTCAGTAGTATTTGCGTGAAAGCTTAGATCATTAAGTAATGGATAACACTCACAGGCGCTTCCCCTTTTGCCGAGGTATAAGATTTTTCAAATCGAAAAATCTTATGCATTCATAAAAACTACTTGCGTAATCGATTACAAACACTGTGCGTATTCGTAAAACATCGAAAGGACGTCTGCGAGTGCTCCGTTAAAAATGCCGTTTTGTGCTGTCAAGTCTTGCAGAAGCAAGTCAAACACATCAAATATTAAAAAAGATGGAATAACCTTTCATTTGTAAGAATTTTTTTATTTTTTTTACGTAAATATCAATTTAAATGCAATTTCTAATAATCGTCGATGTATCGTTTAGCGATATGATCAAGACAAATAATCGAGTCATGTGTTTACTCGATCATTGATGCGGCCTCACGAGACTATCATGGAAAGAAAATATACAAATTCAATCTTTATGAACTAAGAGATAAAGTTGAATTTAAAACGCGATATTGAACCGCATTCCCCACGAGACTATATTTTAAAGAAATACAAATTTAGCGAGACTATCTTGAAAAGAAATACAAATTTAATCTTTATGAACTAAGCGATAAAGTTGAATTTAGAACGCGATATTGAACCGCACTCCCCACGAGACTATAAAGCGATGTAGCGAGACTATCTTGAAAAGAAATTCAAATTTAATCTTTATGAACTTAGTGATAGAGTTGAATTTAAAAACTCGTCGCTTAAAAGGTCGTAAATTTTTACGACTTTCTTTAGTGACGGACTGCTTTTAACTTGAACGTCGATAAAAAAATATTTTTCTAAGTATAATTTGAAATGAGATGAGAATTAATCTTTATTATATTAAAATTTTACACAACGCATAAAAAGGAGTATAATGTTTATTTTGTAAGTCTTGTATATATTTATTAAAATTTACGCTCGGTACTTTTAACTGGCAGAACATTTTAATGGTACGGAACCCTTCGTGCGCGAGTCCGACTCGCACTTAGCCGTTTTTTTGTAATGTTAATCTTGTAACCTTTCTATTATGTAATCTATACTAATATTATAAAGCTGAAGAGTTTGTTTGTTTGTTTGTTTGTTTGAACGTGCTATTCTCGGGAACTACTGGTCCGATTTGAAAAATTCTTTCGGTGTTAGATAGCCCATTTATCGAGGAAGGTTATAGGCTATATATCATCACGCTACGACCAACAGGAGTGGAGCCACGGGGGTGAAACCGCGCGGAGCAGCTAGTTTGTTTATATGTATGTATTAATATTGCGTATATTTCAGATTTACAAAAAATCCTGCTTTAAGGCTAAGGTGGATTGAATGCTGTGGGAGAAAATCAGAATGGACACCTCGGTACAGAAATAATAAAAATTTCTGTACCGATATTTATTTTATCTTATATATAAAAATTAATCGCAAAATGTGTTGGTAAGCGCATAACTCGAGAACGGCTGAACCGATTTCGATAATTCTTTTTTTATTATATTTCTTGAAGTACGAGGATGGATCTTATGTAGAGAAAACGTAAACATGTACCACGGGCGTTGAATATAATATGTGATGTGTTGAATAAATACCTACATATTCAAATACAAATAAAATGGCGTTTTATTGTTTTTTCGTATGCATAATATAATAATGATGAAAACGTTACAAATGACCTGTGTAGTATTTTTTATGAATATAATATTAATGTTATTTCTAATTTCAACAAAATTATTATTTTTGTAATATCGATATGGTTACATCCCTTTAGAGCGATTGTATTATTACGTATATGTACAGAGATTTTTCTGTGTAATCGATGTATGTGTGCAAAAACATGCTAGTCTGTCAATTTTGTAATAGTTTGAGTTTGTAAAGACACAAATTATTTTTGTGAATGTGTGATTGTGTTTCAAAGTGTGAGTTACCCTCCCCGCACCAAAATCGGCAGAAAGTTTAGTTAGAACATTTGCCAGCGTGCTCCATCCATTACTTAATGATCTAAGCGTGAAAGAGTAACAAACACACACACATCCTCACAAGCTTTCGCATTTATAATATTAGTAGGATAGGATAGGATAGTAGGACTTACCAAATAAAAGTAATATCAATTTGATAACATTAGAAGTTGTTTTAGTTGGATATTTTTCTCCGTAACCCAGTGCTATCTTGACAAAGTTGCGTTTGTTTATTGATGAAGAGTCTGAGCGGTATCTACAATGAAAAAAATATATAAAAATCATTTAACGTATAATAAATTAATAACAAATAATGTATTACTTTTAAATTACTTTTAAATTATATACTTAAACCATCCCCCTTCCCCCCGGATCTCGCTCGCGAGTAGACGTGTAATAAGTTTATTTTTGTTTCGTTTATCAATAATTAAATCGAATTTCAATTTAGTTAATTCTTGATCAAAAAATAGGAGTGCATAAACGTATAAGAGGTTAACGTATTAAGTGCGACGCTGACTTCTGTGCGCCTGGTACGAGAACAAAGCGGGCATAGCCACGCCCAATTGGAAGCTCCGCCCGCCCATGCCAAACCCCTTCTGGCCGCTTCCAATCACTAGCGCGCCCATCTCTTCTACGTCATCCGCAGTGAGTACACCTCTTGATATTGCTACATTCCTGGTACCTCGAGAGCGGAGATTAATTGAGGTGCGAGTTTGCTAATGCGCTGCAGTAAGGAACACTTAAATAGTGAATATTAAATTACCATTATTTTAAATGCAACTCACACCACCCAAAGTCTCCATGGAGGGTTCAACTAATGCTGTAAACCAAGTTTCGAGGACTAAAAGACAGCGTACAAATAACTCCCCACACTCCCCGTCTCCGTCAATTGATAAGCAAGATGAAATCATGTCCATGCTCACGAAAGTGCTTGCGGAGTTGAGCGAAATACGTAAAACAAATACCGAAATGAATGCATCCCTTGAGTTCTACATTAAACAATGCGAAGATCTAAACAAACGAGTGGTATCTCTTGAAAGCGAGAAGGCTAAAAGCGAAGATTATATAAAAAAATTGGAGAGCAAACTGGAGGAGTCGGATCGTCACAATCGAAGCACATGCCTGGAAATAAGGGGAATACCTGCGAAGCCCCGCGAATCTAAACATGAACTTTGTTCTCTTGTAGAGAAACTTCATTCGAAATTACGAGTCGATTACCAACAAAGCGATTTAAAAGATGTGTATCGAATAAGGGGTAAATCAGCCACTGATAGAACTTTAATCATTGAATACTGTTCGACTACTACGAAAGCTAATATACTACATGCAAGTAAAAAATATAACGCGTCAAATACAACTGACCGACTCAACACTGCTCATTTAGGGCTGGGGGAAAATAGATATGTGTACGTCTCAGAATATCTAACTCCGAGGACAAGACGGCTATACTTTTTGGCTCGGGACTTAGCAAAAACATATAAATATGATTTCTGCTGGACCTCGAACGGACGGGTCTTTATCAGGAAAAGTGAAGGTTCGCCTCCTATATTAATCAATAGTGAGCAGCAACTCGTCGACCTGAAACAAAAAAAAACCGGCCAAGTGCGAGTCGGGCTCGCGCACAAAGGGTTCCGTAGCAGCAAATATAATAAATTACAGTTAAATCAACCTATCTCAAAAACTATAAGAGATACTTTGATCAAACCAAAAATCGTTGAAAGAGTTAATTAGCATGCATCACCTCTATTTTTTTTAGAATTTTATACCCCGTAGTTATAAAAATAGAGGGGGGGGGACATACTTTTTACGACTTTGAGAGCTGATATCTCAAAAACCGTTCACTTTAAGAAAAATGTTTTTTAGAAAACTTTATATCATTTTAAAAGACCTTTCCATTGATACCCCACACGGGTATGTACATCGAAAAAAAAAATTTCATCCCTCAGTTACATGTATGGGGGGCCCCACCCCCAATTCTTTTTTTTACTATTTAGTGTCATATTTTTGTAGCGGTTCATACAACACATATTCCCATCAAATTTCATCACTGTAGTACTTATAGTTTCCGAGTAAATCGGCTGTGACAGACGGACAGACGGACAGACGGACAGACGGACATGACGAAACTATAAGGGTTCCGTTTTTGCCATTTTGGCTACGGAACCCTAAAAACGGGTTAATAAATACAGTGTAAATATGTTTCTGTGCAAGATAATATGTAATTGTTGTTTACTATGTTATGTGTACTACTTAATATCTTATATGTTGTTGAAAGTACCCTTGTTGTGTAAATATGCACTAAAAATACGTTCATACTTCATATATATAATAATTCATAACATTTTGACATACTTCTCACCAACCATGCAAACTCACAGCACACTCAATCATCAAACACACTATCTATTATTACACGCTAATACTAATCTAAGATCAATCAGCACCTTTCATATTTTCATGTGGCATAATCTGACCTATGTTATTAAATATGGATAAAAATCAACAATCTAAATTGTGTACATATATAGACAACTTCATTGTAACGAATGCTAGGAACTGCTTGCCAGAAGAGTGCAGGTCTTTTGTCACTTTAACGAAAAATTCTTTCAGTATTCTAACGTTAAACATTAGAAGTATTAATAAAAATTATCCAGCTCTCGAAGTTCTTATACAAAGATTAGATATACAATGTGACATCATAATACTAACAGAGTGTTGGATAGATAATGAGAAGCCTTATCCGAAAATGTACAATTATAGCACATCGTCTACTAAAAACTGTCTAAATCAAAATGGAGGCATAATTGTTTACTCTAAAAGCGGTCTGGATATATCTATTAAAGAGCCAAAATTCCAAGATGCTAACTGCCTTCTTTTGAATGTGGGAAATGAAATAGCTATTGTGGCCCTATACAGATCACCATCCATTTCGGGAATAGATCCTTTTCTGCACTCGTTGGATTCAGTCCTTACCACGGTTTCTAAATGCAAGACTATCTCGGTTATAGGAGATATAAATATTGACATCCATTCCAATAGTTCAGACAAAAATTCTACCACTTACCTGGATTTACTAGCTAGTCATGGACTTCTAGCTAGTCACACGCTGATAACCCGTGGGAATAGGTGCCTTGATCATGTAATGCTCAAAACAAGGTGTCAATATACCACACTTATTATTGACACTTATGTAACTGACCATAAGCCAGTTATGTTAAATATTATAATTAAAGAAAAATCTAGTAAATTGAGCTTTAGTAGAACTGTAACTAAAATTGACGTAATAAAATTATGCAATGATTTGAAGGCTGCTGACTTTAGTGAGGTTCTAGAAGCAATGGATGTAAATTTAGCGACAGATATTTTGTATTGTAAGTTAATTAACCTCATGAAATATTGTTCTAAGACCTTTAAGATATCAGGTAAGCAACGAATACTAAAACCGTGGATTACACCTGGAATTCTCCGTTGTATAAAGACTCGAGACAACATGCACATAAGACTGAAAGACGTTCCTAATAACCAAATTCTAAGGATTACTTACCTACGTTATAGAAACTTTTGTACGAAATTATTAAAAAACTTGAAAAGAGATTATTACAAAGCTGAACTTCTAAAACATCAAAACAACATTGAAAAAACATGGCAGGCAATAAAAAAAGTTACTAATACTGAAAGAGATGAAAATAAAAATGTGGGCCTAATTAAAGTAAAAGATAACCCAACTAGCTCTATCAACTTTATAAACGATTACTTTGTTAGCGTGGGAAAGACTCTAGCTGAGAA